>PVKE010026523.1:0-22242 GCA_004027555.1 Craseonycteris thonglongyai
TTTTATAAAATTCAACCCCTATAATTAAAGCTTAGCAAACTAGAAATAAAAGGAAATTGCACTGACCCAATAAAAATGTCAAAACCTACAAAGATTCCATAGTGTAGGGCTGGCAGTACTCCCTAATTAATCTATATGTTAAATGTAATTCTATTTTTTAAAATCTCCTGAGTTCTCCAGCAGCCTGAATCTGACCAACTAATTTTAATACTAATAAAAGACCAAGAACATTCATTAAGAAAATAATACAGTTCTGCTCCACCAGGTCCTTTAACCTAGTTACAGCAATTAAAATAATGTGTCGCTTAGCCTTGGTTAGACAAACTGAACAATAAAAATGAATAAAAAGTTCCAAAATAGATATATACTGACATGGAAATTGGACATGTAAAGTCCCCAAGGAAAGAATGAATTTGTCACTAGAGTGTGAAGAAAACTGGTTATTGACAGTAAAATAATTAAATTGTTCCTATTTTACACATACACAACTTAATTCCAGGTGGACTAAAGACTTAAGACTTTCTGACTTTTAGAAGAGACAATAAGAAATTTCATAAGGTGCTTGAGGAAAGGTCCATGATGGCAGAATAGGTAAATGATATGCCTGCCACCTCTTAGGATCACATTGAAATGACAATTAATTTATAGAACAATCAATCTTGAGAATCAGCTGAAGACTGGCTGAACCAAACCTCTATAACTAAAGATGTAATGAAGAGATCACATCCAAACTGATATAAGAGGTGGCGATGCAAAATGGGCTGACTTCAAACCCATAAGTAGTAGTTGAGCACTGGAAGAACCCCAAAGATTCCACCAAAAAAACTATTATAACTGATAAATGAATTTAGTAAAGTAGCAGGATACAAAATTAATATTAAAAAATTGGTTGCATTTTTATATAGCATGAATTATCAGGAAGAGAAATTAAGAAAATAGTTCTATTTACAATTGTATAAAAAAGAAAAATGCTTAGGATACATTTAACCAAGAAAGTAAAAGACCTGTACTCAGGAAATTATAAGACACTGAAAAGAAAAAATAAAAGAAGATACACATAAACAATACCATGTTTATGGATAGGAAGAATTAGTATAGTTAAAATGTCCATATTACCCAAAACTGTCTGCAGATTCAATGCAATCCCTATCAAAATACCAATGGCATTTTCCACAGAACTAGAACAAATAATTCTAAAATTTATATGGAAACATAAAAGACCCCAAATAGTCATAGCAATCTTGACAAAGAACAAAGCTGGAGGTATCGCACTACCTGGTATCAAACTATACTACAAGGCTATAATAATCAAAACAGCATGGTACTGGCATAAAAACAGACACATAGATCAATGGAAATGAACAGAGAGTCCATGCCAATATGGTCATTTACTCTACAACAAAGGAAGCAAGAATATAGTGTAAAGACAGTCTATTCAATAAATGGTGCAGGAAAAACAGACAGATACATGAAAAAAAAAAAAAAAAGAAACTGGACCATCATTTTACTCCATATACAAGTTATATTTTTACTGATATATCTCCTTAGGCAAGGAAAACAAAAAACAAGCAAGTGGAGCTTCATCAAACTCAAAAATGTTTGCACAGCAAAGGAAACCATCAACAAAATAAAAAGATATCTTACTAAATGGGAGAAGATATTGATCAAAGATAACATCTGATAAGGGCTAAATATCCAAAATTTATAATTCATACAACTCAATACCAAAAAGTAATCCAATTAACAAACGGGCAGAGGACCTGAATAGACATTTCTCCAAAGGACATTCAGATTGCCAATAGCTATATGAAAAAAATGCTCAACATCACTTCAGAGAAATGCAAATTAAAAAACCACAATGAGATATCACCTCACACCTGTCAGATGGCCATCATCAGTAAATCAAAAAAGAAGTGAGGAGGATGTGGAAAAAAGGTAAACCTTGAGTACTGTTGGAGGGATTGCAAATTGGTGCAGCCACTATGGAAAACAGTATGGAGCTTCCTCAAAAACTTAAAAATTGAACTACTGCATAACCCAACAATCTTACTCCTGGGTCTTTATATAAAGAAGTCCAAATTCAAAAAAATACATGCACCCCCATGTTTCCTGCAGTACTATTACAATAGCCAAGATATGGAAACAATCAAAATATCCTTCAATAGACAACTGGATAAAGAAATTGTGGTACATAAATAAAATCAAATATTTATTACTCAATCATAAAAAAGAATGAAATCTTACCAATTGCAACAACATAAATGGAGCTAAAGGGTATTATGCTAAGTGAAAGAAGTCAGACTGAGACAGACAAATACCACGTGATCTCACTTATATGTGGAATCTAAAGAATAAAACAGAAGCAGACTCGTGGGTACAGGGAACCAACTGATGGTTACTAGATGGGAGGAGGGTTGAGGGTCTGGGTAAGAAAGGTGAAGGGATTAAAAAGTATAAAGTGGTAGTTACAAAATAGTCACAGGGATGTAGAGTATGCATGATATACTCAAGAATATTGTAAAAATTATGCATAATGTGAGATAGGTACTAAACTTACTGGGGAGATCACTTCGTAAAATATATAAATGTTTAACCATTATGCTATATACCTAAAACTAATATAATATTGAGTGTCAACTATAATTTAAAAAAATAGTCACAGGTATGATAAGTATAGCATAGGGAATATATTCAATAATACTGTAATAACTATGTATATAGTTTCAGATGGATAATAGACTTCTAGGGGTTATCACTTTGTGAGGTATGTAAATACAGCGATGCCTTGGAATCCGAACACCTCAAAACTCAAACAACTTGGAATCCGAACCAAAAAAAATCAAGCAAATTTTGTCTTGGAATCTGAACGCTGCTTTGGAATCCAAACGCCAACACATTGTTCATGTGGGACATATCGACTGTATGGCCCGTAGCTTTATCCAAACACCCACTTGTCTTGGAACTCAAACGTTTTGGAACTTGAACAGGTTTCTGGGACGGATTAAGTTTGAATGCCAAGGCAATCACTGTTTGTATCGAATCAGTATGTTGTTTTGTGCACTGAAACTAAAAAAAGAAAATAAATTTCTTAAGGCACAGTAAGAACTACATTTGAATATGTTAAAATTAAATTTTCTTTACCAAAAAAATTAAAAAGATAAGCCACAAACTGAACAAAGATATGTGCAATAAAAATAAATGGAACTAGTATGTATACTATTATAAAGAACTCTTAAGTAAATTTTAAAAATGGGAAAATGAACAAAAGACATCTATAAATATTTCACAGAAGAAACAGGAATGACTAATAATCATGAAAATATGTCCAATGATCAAGAAAATGTAAATTAAAAAGCCACAATAAAATACCATTTACATCTACCAAATTGGCAAGAATTAGGTCTTACAATAGCAAGTAAATGACAAACCAAATTGTTAACAGGCACAACGATTTTGGGGAAAAACTGAATCATCTTACAAAACTGTTATAAGGCTGAGTATCTATAACCAACTCTGATTCTAAGCATATACTCTAAAAAAGCACCCTTCACATGTCAAAAAAACTGTACATGAATGCTCATTTTAGTAGTGTAAAAGCAAAAAAAAAAGTATATCCAACATAAATTATTAAAAGAACTTGATAATTGAAAAGATCAAATTACATAACACTGCATACAGTATAGTATTTTCTATAAAGGTCACTAACAAAAGTAAACATTATGTAGTTAGGCATGTTATGTATAAAAATAAAAAGAAACTGACTCTGGAAGGTGAGCATACAATGCAACACAGAGACAATGTATTGTAGAATTGTACACCTGTGTAATTTTACTAAACAGTGTCACCCAAATAAATTTAAAAAATAGAACAAGCAAAGGAATGCTTGATTCAGGATAGTGCTTACCTCTTAGGGAGAAGGGTAGGCTGAGGATTGGAATGAGAAGGAATACAAATGTAGAATCAATCCTACCAGAAATATTCTAGTTCTCAAATAGGGAGTTGGTACATCAGTGTTTTATGAGCATGCTGATAACTTCCATGTTGCATATATTTTTATATATGTACTAAATACTACATACAGAAATATAGTGATCCATGGTTGTCAGAGACAGGGGTAAGGAGTGGGTAAAATGGCTAAAGGGAGTCAGAAGGTAATTATAAACTTCTAGTTATAAGTCCTGAGGATGTTACATATAGCACTGTGACTATATGTATTGTATATCTGAAAGTCGCTAAGAAATCTTAAAACTTATCACAAGAAAAAAATTTATGGGTGGTGATGGATGTTAACTAGACTTAACACAAATTATGATTGTTTTACAACATATACATATATTCATATACTGAATCATGCTGTAACCTTAAACTATTAATAACATTATATGTCAATTATATTTCAATAAAAGGGAAGAGATAAAAGAAATGCAGTGACCAGAAATACTTTTATATTGTTAAGAAACAGTAAAAAAGAAAATCATCTTCCCTTAAATGTATATATACTACCTTGTGAAAGCAGAGTTATGGCTGCTTAGATGGGAACAGTGGAATTTTTCAGTCACAAAGAATACTCATCAACCACTAATTTAATTGTGAATATTGGACAAGTTACTTAACATCTTTGAATCTGTTTTTTAACTGAAAAATACAGAATTATTGTACAGATTAAAATGCTATTATATAAAGTGACTGGTATAAACTACACATTAAAAATTATACTAATACTCTCCATGACTACTACCCAAATTTATGAAACCACTTATATCCTAAAGAGTTCATTCAGGAAATTTAGCCTCAATCATTAAGATAATGGAAGAGTGATTTGTTAAAACAACAAAAATCATCAGAATTCTTGTGTTCAAATAAGGTTCCCCCTCAAAGAAGCTATATATTTCTTTCACTGGAGTTATTACTTCTCTGGGTCATTTTAGAAATCTTCCACTGAACCTGTTTACTTTTGAAAAAAAGTTTTTTTCCAGTGAAAGAAAACCTTAATTCTTTGAGGACAGACTTCACCTGTAATAATCATAAAGTATTTTAAATAAAGTCTGATGAATAAAGTATACAGGACCAATAATCAAGTTAAGACCCTGTTCAAAATTAACATGACTATCATGAGACTTATTCTTTGGATGACTTACAAATGGACTCTTCAGGCTCTTTTCAAAGAGAAGTTTCAGAGAAAAGTTTTTAGCAATGGCAATATAGCTGAAAAAAATATTACAGCTTCAAGGTTATTACTTGGAAGGACAACATTCATTGTAATGCATAAAGAATCCCGTTTCTTGGGGATGCTGGGATGGCTCAGCGGGTTAAGTGCTTGCTTTGCAGCCCTGGGGTCTGAAGATCAAATCCCAGCCCCGCCTATTCGTACCCACTGGGGTGTGCCCCCAGTTCAGTTCTCACTGGGTCGAGCTTCCCATATGGGAGGCCCCCAGTTAGGCCCTCAGCTCGTGGGGGTGTGCCCCCAATGTGGGAGGCCCCAGCCCAGTTTTTGCCCTATGCAGCCCTCCAACCACCTGTGTGGAATAGAACTATGTAGAAAACTGATGTCATACAACTATGGAGACTGCTCTGCCCCACCCCTCAACCTCTCTCTGTCAAAAACAATAAATCTTAAAAAAAAAAAAATCTTGTTTCTCTATAGTACAAGTATACAATTTCTTAACCAATCACCAAGATTAGTGCAACAACTAGTATCAGTTGCCTTTAACTTTTGTAAGAGTAACGCATATCTTCCTATTAGTTAAATAGAAAGATTTTTTTATGAGAAAAATCTTGTAGCCAACCTACTAAATCAATTTGAGGGATGGAGAATAAACAATTTCGTTGTATTGATAAAATTCTATAAAAGCAATCAAACCCAACTCTCTGATCTCCATATTTGGGAGTATATGATAAGGTTTTTTTGTTTGTTTGTTTGTTTGGTTTTTTTTTAATATTTATTTTATTGTTTTTGACAGAGAGAGAGAGAGAGAGAGAGAGAGAGAGAGAGAGAGAGAGAGAGAGAGAGAGAGAGAGACAGTCAGAGGCAGAGAGAAGGGGGAGGGCCCAGAACAGTCTCCACAGTTGCACATCATTGGTTTTTCCACATAGTTTCATTCCACAGGTGGGCGCAGGGCTGCACAGGGCAGGAACTGGGCCGGAGTATCACCCCGGTGAGAAATGAACTGGGGGCACTCCCCAGTTCAGCATATGGGTCCGCACAGGCCAGGGCCAGGATTTGATCCTCGGTCCCCGGGGCTGCAAAGTGAGTGCCTAACCCACTGAGCCATCCCGGCTTCCCCGATAAGGTTTTAATTTAAGGGTGTATTACTACACAAACATATATGGTTTTAAGAAAATATTATTTGAAGTTTTATTGCCACTGATAACTCCACATAAAGAGGAAAAAGAAACAGAGCCAATGACATCCCAATAATAATTTTTTTTTAAGTCTGATAATGAGAAATTATAGAAACTTTCTTAACAGATAAGACATGAATTAGAATATAAATGCACTCTATCACATAACACATGGAGAAAAAAGGAACAAAAAATTCTCATGTGTATCATTTGCAAGAGTAATTTATACAATTTCAACAATCTCTTATCTAGGCATTTAACAGCGTTTTAAGTTCAAAATAACATTTGCAAATTAAGAGAATGAATAATACCCCTTGGAAGGAGTATGAAGTTTATTCAATCAAAGAATAACAAAAAATATGGTAATATGGTAAATTCAGTAAAAAAAAAAAAAAAAAAAAATCAAGTATAATAATTCATTTTTAAAGTTGCAGGCGATATAGTAAAGCAGTGGCTTTAATGACTACATGGGAGAATTACACAAAAGCACCTAAAAATATATCTTAAAGAAATAATATGCAAATTTTCACCTTTTCTTTTTTCCATTTACAACTTCAAAATTTTAGCTTTATTTTACATCACTTTTTGGTAGGTGCTATTAACATCTGAGGTTAAAGTAACAAGCCTCACAATTAAGTTGTCATCGCTTTGAATATTATACCTATGTATATAATCATCTTTCAATTGCATGATTCCTTCAGCCTGATTCTCATTTCATACCTCAAAATATGTGAGACACTGTGCATATCGATTCCCGTACTTACCTTTTCGTACCATTGTCAAGTCCTTCAAGGCTAGGCTTCTGGCTGCCCATACATAATGCAATAGCCACATGTTCCCTTTACTTATCTTATGAGTAGTTCATATTTTATGAGTAGTTAGGGTATGAATTTAGTATGTTAAATGACTACTATATAATAAAAAGCAGAAATGGAAATATAACATCTTTATGTTCCTATTCTCTATATACATGACCAAGGCTGAGAAATATGTTAAAGAAAACAAACAAACAAACAAAAAACATTGTTTATAATATTCAAAACAGTAAGATCAAAATCCCCTTCACTACAAAAATAAATATAAGAAACATACTATTAACCACAGTTAGACAAGCACTGTAATACAAGAATTCCATTAGATATGAGAAATACACTGTTGAAGCCAGGTTGAGACTTATTCTCTATATCCAGCCAATTGCAGCCAGTCTAGTAAATGCTATAGAATTAAATGTTTGGGGGATTGACTGAAATATGGTTATAGTCATACAAGAGACCACTGCTTCAGATGTAGCAATGACATATGACCTTACCCCTAGGCAGATAAGCAAAAAATGGCATAATTTGGAATCTAAAATATGCTTCATAAAAGGCCTTTATCTGCTAACCTGAGCCCTCTTACACTTTTTTCTTTTGTACCCAATAGGCACTGGTTGTTGTAAAGTGGCTTTTTGCCCTACTGCATTGACAAGCCCATAGTGCCATTTAATGAAGACCATAGAGCTACTAGGCAATGAACTTCAGGGCTGGCTGGATGTGGTTAATGTTCTTCACTGCCCAACTTCCTTGTAAACCCGATGACTGACCAGCAATGAAGTATACTAAATTCTAAGGCATGGCTAATGGAAAATTCAGGAAGGCCTGGGAGAGAGGTACCAAACTGCATTGCAAATACAAAATAGAATATTTTAATATTCTCCATAAATATTCATAAAAATATATACATATAATGAATAGGCCATTTTATAATGCTGGTTAAAACTATGAAGAGCTGTTAAATCAGTAGGTGTATCAATATCCTGGCTTCAAATTAATGTATAGGAATATTTTCAATTAAAGTTCAATAATTATACCAAAAGGAGTTAACTACAACAGGAAAAATAGTAGTTGCAATCATTCTCTGTTTTTATCAACAATATCTTTTATTGTTAATGACGGACTTGAACTAATGAGTAACTATAGTCTACACTTCTTGTAAAAGTGCATTCATTTTCTGATAATGAATTAATCCAGATGCTATACAATTAGAAAACTCAGGACAGTGGCAATAATAAATCTTGGGTTTAAAATCAAATGATTAAATCAAAGATAAGTGTTAAACAATTTTCAGATTCCCCTAATTAGAGAGTCATGTAATGGGTACCATTCCTTCCCAAGGTCTCTTGACTAGATTAACATCAACTCTAAAGCCTTCCTCTAACATTTCCTCTGGATCAAGTTTTGCTTATTATGAAAAAAATTATTTTGCACAGGATGAAAAATAAAAGTGTACATTTATTCAGATGGAATTAGTTCAGCTAGGTCTTTTGGTGTCCTAACAGTTCAAACTGAAATGAAGATCACCTTACAACACTCCTATAAGCTTTTGAAAATGCAGCCAAGCGGCACTGAGAAAGATGGAGCATTTTTATCTACTTCTGTAATTTCCAAAAAATTGAAAAACCAACACCTAGAAAAAAAGCAAGGCATAAATTCACCAGCCCCAAGTAGAAATGCTCTACAAAAGGAACAGGTCTCTTATGTATGCTGACATCCTTGTGTTGATGAGTAGGTTCTAATCTCCCATCTAGGAAAAATCCACTACCTAAGGTTGACACTTTTAGGCAAAAGAAAGGTAATAGCAAATGAATCCATTTAACATTTTAATTCATCCACATGTTTTTAAAAAAGAGATTTCAAGACTTGGCACTACTTTAAACATTTTTCAGAGGAGGTATGGTTTCAGGTTAGAATGTTTCCCCTACTCAATTATTTGCTACAGTGGGAAGTATCAAATTTAACTTTATTACCAGTAATTCTTCAGCTACCATCCCAAAAGTTGCACTTAGTCACAATACAACAATTTACATTTAAATAAGACTGTAGTAGTAGTTAAAAGCAGTTCAAAGATGGTCATACAAAAGTCCTGGCCTATCAGATATGACTAAATTGTTGGTGGCTGGAACTCAAATCACATACAGTCAACCACATTATTGGGCCCATGACCTACATCTCGAATTTGGCTTGTTAAACAGGCACACACGGCTACACCTGCTCCAGCTCTGCAGTGAGACACAGATCCAACAAGCTCCCACCTGAAAAGAGAGAGAGAGAGAGAGTTATCTTAAAACAAAGCATGATATACTTTACTCCAAAACTCCCTATTATGTGACTGGTTTTGAAAGACAGCAAGCTCCCTGAGGAAGGCAAGACATCCCAAATGTTTCATATTAACTACATCTGGCAGCATTTTAGCACTCTGGAGTAATGTGTTACTGGAAGATCCCATTAAAGCATAGAGAAAACATAAAAATTACCTGTTCAACACTGGATCAAATGCTTCTACTGTATTTAAGTATGCATTGCCATTATGACCACCAACTGCAAAGATTTTGCCCATCACTGTGGCAATCCCCACTCCACCCCTGGGAGTGGTAAGTGCTGCTACATAATCCCACTTGTTGCTTCGAGGGTCATACCGCTCAACTGAACTCAGAGGAGAATTATCATCAAAGCCACCTATATAAAGAAAGATTTTTAAAGAGCATTACATTTCATAGAAATTCACTACCAAATCTTAATCCAATAGCTTCTACAAACCCAATCTCAAAAACATTTTAGAACAAGCTTGTCCAATCCGCGGTCTGTGAGTCACATGTGGCCCAGGATGGCTTTGAATGTGGCCCAACACAAATTCATAAACTTTCTTAAAACATTATGAGATTTTTTGCAACTTTCTTTTTCTTAGATCATCGGGTATCATTAGTGTTAGCGTATTTTATGTGTGGCCCAAGACAATTCTTTTTCTTCCAATACGTTCCTGGAAGGCCAAAAGGTTGGACACCCTGTTTTAGAAAATAGGGACAATCAAAAATAAATAAATAAATAAATAAATTCAATGCCTATCACCACTACCAACTCCTATTAAACATTTTCTACAATTCAATGTAATTGAAATAGTACTTTACCTCAATATAGGATTAAGAATCTTAAAGTGGGAAAAATTAGATACCCTGTATCTAAGCAGATAAGTTAAGAGAAAAGAAAAAAAACAGACACTCATATAATTTTTCCTTAGCCTCTTACAGGCAAGCAAGCCAGCACTGAGATTCCCTCTCTCTGTGTGTACAAGTATGTATTATATTTTTAAACACAGCTTGAGAAGAGAAGAAACTAAATCATTTGACTCATTTAGATGTAAGTTAAAGCTTTCCAACTGTTTCCCTTAAAACTATAATAGCCATCATAATTACAGAGATGGTAGACTATGATTGAATTCTTACCAAATTTTACCAAAACTATAGCATCGTGCTACATACTCTATGACAGTCCTCACTATAGATCATTCTAACAGCGTTACTTATAATATTCTTGAGGGTTAAACATAGACTGTTATTTTAACAGTGCTCTTTCCTTTAGAAATAAATGTGTCTCTTTTTAGGTTCCATCTCAGTTTACATGAGTAATAGTTCTCTTTGGTGACTGGGCCTATTTTCCTGAGGACAGGAAGTGTCTACTTAGAAACAAGGGCAGTAAAAACAGTATTGACAGAATAAACTTCACTAACGGGTTTAAATTTATTTAGTCAACTTAAACGAGGTAAAATTTACCAATTTTATGTGCAAATTTTGATGAATTTTTACAAATGTATGCAGTGGTGTCATAATCACACCATGATATAAACCATTTTTTCACTGTAATAAAGGGTTTAGTTTTAATTATTGCTCATGCTAATGTAAATTAAGGGTTCTTTTTGTTTTGTTTTTTAGATTTTATTTTTATTGTTTTTGATAGAGAGAGACACAGAGATAAGGGGGAGGGGCCCAGAGCAGTCTCCACAGTTGTACATCACTAGTTTTCAACAGTTTCTTTCCACAGGTGGGCACAGGGCTGTGAAGGGTGGGAACTGCGCAGGGGGCCTTCCATAGTGCCTCCCATGTGGGAAGCTTGCTCTGGCAAGAACCAAACTGGAGTGGGAAACACACCCCAGTTCAGCATATGGGTCCGAGTGGGCCAGGGTCGGGGCTGGGGCCAGGACCAGGATTCGATCCTCGGACCCCGGGGCTGCAATGCAAGCTCTCAACCCACTGAGCCATCCTGGCTTCCCTTGAGATTCAGTTTTTAATAGGTACATTTTCCATAGCCTTCTTTTCCACTGGCTCCCTATCAATTCCCTAGGTCGGGGTGGCGAACCTGTGGCACGCGTGCCCAAAATGGCACACGGAGCAATTGTTTCGGCACGTGGAGCTGTGAATGCCATTTAAAAAATTATTGTTTATGCTCTTATAGACATAAAAATAATCGATACCTCTATCTCACTTGATGGGTTGGCACGCGAGTCGAGAGAGTATATACTCTTATTTCATAAACTTTGGCACTCAATCGCCAAAAGGTTCGCCACCCCTGCCCTAGGTAATGCATATAAATTAAGAAATTTAGGATACCAGGATAGCTCAGTGGTTGAGTGCTTGCCTCACAATTTCGAGGTCTGGGGTTCCAATCCTGGCCTTGGCCCTGGCCCTGGCCCATGCAAACCCATACGCTGAACTGCTGCGCAACTGATAACCACTGAGATGGCTCAGCAATAAAGGTTCTCACTTCCCATGCAGGAGGCCCCCAGTTCGGTTCCCACCCCACATGGCCCCATATCCACCTCTGTAGAATGACACTATGTCACAATTAATGATGTACAACTATGGAGACTGCTCTGGGCCCTCCCTCTCCTCTCTCTCTCTGTCTCTCTCACCTTTTCTCAAAACAATAAATATTAAATAAATAAATAAATAAAAAGGCAATATAAAGATGCCAACACCCATTATGCATATGAAATACCTGTTAGTTTGCTTAAAGGAGTCAACATAATTCCCTTTAAATGAGATGAGAAACACATGCCGTATTTTCCGGCGTATAAGACGACCGGGCGTATAAGACGACCCCCTAATTTTACAGTTAAACCATAGGTTTAGGCCTATATTCGCTGTATAAGACTACAGCCTCGGAAGTGGGGGGTAGTCTTATACAGCGAATATAGGCCTAAACCTATGTTTTAACTGTAAAATTAGGGGGTCGTCTTATATGCCCGGTCGTCTTATACGCCGGAAAATACGGTGTCTTAAATCTAAAGATTTTAGCAAAGCACATTCAGTTTGTGCCTTTACATTAAAAGACGGCATTTTATTTAAATGTGATTTCTTACTTTAGATAAGGGAGGATTTGCTACTCCTAGTAAAAATATGAAGGTAGAAGTTTTAAACATAAAAGAGGAAGATTGTAAACCAGGGGTGTCCAAACTTTTGACTTCCTTGAGCCACACTGGAAGAATTGTCTTGGGCCACACATAAAATACACTAACACTAATGATAGCTGATGAGTAAAAAAAAAAAAGGTAGCAAAAAAATCTCATGTTTTAAGAAAGTTTAGGAATTTGTGTTGGCTCACATTCAACACTGTCCTGGGCTGCAGGTTAGACAAGCTTGATGTAAACAAAAAAGCATGTATTGTGAACCCTAAGAATTCAAAAGCAAATCTTAGGACTGACTCTTTGAACCTAAATGCAGTATCATTTTTTATTGTGTTGTTTAATACCATTGTCATTGTAGATCCTATAATAAATTAGACCAGAGAAATACCAGCCACTTACCAACAACATATAAACAACCATGGAGCTCACTAACTCCATTGCCTGCTCTTCGTTGACCCATTTCTTTAACTTCTATCCACTTATCCAGATGTGGATCATACCTCTCCACACTAGATAAAGAAGCTACTCCATCATTGCCACCTACTGCATAAACATGGTTCTAAATAAAGAGAAAATAAAAATACATTGACATTAGATTTTTAATCAATTTATATATTGTCCTAATAGTAGGTGAGATTGTGAACGAAAGCAGTCCTTCATGAAATACAATGTGTAACCTATCTGCATACTGAGGATATACTTCATGAAATACAATGTGTAATCTATCTGCATACTGAAGATGTGAACATAACATATTTTTCCTTATTTGGTTAGGGAAGTGATGCAGTGCAATCCAATGGACAAGTTGATATGTAACTTACTACTAGAGCCACAGAGCCAACTCCTCCACGGGGAATATTCATTGGTGCCACTGTACTCCACTGATCAGATTCTATGTCATATCTCTCCACGTCATTGAAGCAAGTGTTGTCATCTAAGCCTCCAATTGCATAAATTGGGCCCCCTAAGGAGGCCAAGGCAATTCCTCGCCTGCAAAGATAATCACACACACTTCACTTAGTATTTGGGTTTGTTTCCCAAAAAAAAGGCAGCAAAAAAACAAACAAAAAACTGTGCTAATGCAAGTCATTCATCATGTTAAACTTCAATATGTTCTGCTCCCTCCCCTCCCCTCCACTCCCTCCATTTTTATATTTATCAAAGTTTCTGAATAGATGGATGGCTACAGGATTATAAAATCGTGCAAGTCTCTATGAACAGCGCCCCCTGGAGTTCTATAATGCACAGCTGACACAGGATACTCTAAACTCAAATGAAATAATAAAGTAAAACCCAACAAACTACTATAAATAGAGTCCCAAACATTCAATTTGTAAAACACACAGTTGACTGAGAGGTTGATAAATGACATATGGTTTGCTATGGAGGTCATTCTTATTTTTAAATTCATGTAATTGCAGAGCATATTTTGTTGCAGGGTTTCATTATACCACACAAAAGAACATAATTTTTATACTGCAAGCTTCATAAAATATTGCTTTCCTTCTCAAGGGCATTTATTTCTCTTCCTGGAATGGAAGAGACTTAGCCCATGTTAAAAGCCAATTCACTGTAATGGTGATCAGAAAATAAATAAATAAATAAATAAATAAATAAATAAATAAATAAAATATATAGTAATTTCTTAGAAAACATTACAGCAATCAAAAGTTGAACTATTCTAAAACTATGACCTGTCACTGACTTGGTATGTACTTTGGATAGTGTGTTTTATAAACTTCTACCTTGCTCCTTCATCTGTGATCCATTTGAGGAGTACACACAGCTGATATTGATGAATTAATAATAAAGCACTAAGAGCAGTGACTGGCTCATAGTTAGTGGCATGTACTTGTATTAGCCATTAATACTACTAGAGAGGACTGCTGTTCTACTGAGATTCTAGCTCTACCTTTACCAAGAGTACCCTAGGAAAGAATTCTTAACACATTCACTGCCGGTCACGTGAGGATGAAAAGTGGTAAAAAAAATATTATGTGTATCAAACTGATTACTAATATTTAGGCCTTTTCTGATAGAATATTTTGACTACGTTCCAGTGTGTGGTAAGCACTAGAGGTAAAATTTTTTCCATGATGCCACATTACGCACCAGCGCGTGATTGGCTTCTTAACGTTGACGTCACATCACGCGCTGGCGCAGGATCAGCAGGGAAAAGGCATAATGCCATTCATTCTCAGTCACTTTAACCTCTTTTCTCAAGTATAAATCAATGACTTACAAAATACTGTGGTTAGAAAAATTTTCAGGTGTGTGTGAACACAGGTGCCCTCTAGAATGTAAGAGTTACATCATGGCAGAAATAGGTGTGCCTAATAATTCTCCCTCCCCCTTCACTACCCAAACTACAAGAGTAATGACATTATTCACTATTTCTTATTCCTCAAAACTCTCTTCTCTTGATTTTCATGAGATTGCATGTTGGGAGTTCCTCCTACATTTCTGGCTGGTGATTCTCAACTTCCTTTATCAGTGCCTTCTTTTCTTCTCCATCATTAAGTTACGAAGTTCCTTAAGGCCTCTTATCGCCCTATATTCTCTCCCTCTGTGGGTAATCTCATTCTTTCCATGAATTTATGGTAACTCTGAATTTCTAAACATATATCCAACTTCTACCTCAAATATGACTTACTGGCTCTTTTAACTTCAATCTGAAATGAAACTCGCTGTCTACCTCCCTGTGGTGTAGGAAGAATTTTAAGATGCCCCTGCCAGGATATTTACCCTCTAGTTTTACTCCTATGCTTATGATATGCTACATTATATAGCAAAGTGCAGGTTACCTGAATGGGCCTAGTCTAATCACACAAGCCCTATAAAAGCAGAGAGATTTATCCAGCTGGTAGCAGAAGGCAAGTCAGAAATTCAAAGAACGAGATGGACTCTGCATGTCACTGCTTGCTTAACAATAGAGGGAAACACTAGGAAAGGATTTGAGAGTGGCTTGTAGGAGCTGAGAGTAACCCCTGGCAACAGCCAGAAGTAATGAGAAACTCCCTCCTACAATCACAAGGAACAGAATTCCATCAATAACCTAAATGACCTTGGAAACAGTTTCTCCCCCAGAGCTTCCAGATGAGAGTCTAGCCCAGCCTACACTTTGATTTTGACCTTTTAAGACCCTAAGTGGAAAACCCAGTCAAACCTGCTAGACTTCTGACCAATTGAACCGTGAGCTAATAAATGGATGTTGTGTTAAGCTGCTAAGTCTGTGGTAATAGGTTACACAGCAACAGAAAATGATTACACCTATCACAAGACAAACAAAAATTTTGTTCTGTTCACTACCTTGTTTTTCCTAGTGCAGAAAACTGTATACCTGTCCATATCCCGTTGCTTAAGCTAGGAACTGAAGGATCATCCTTGCCTCTGACTTATTATGACTTCCACTTCTCACACCTAATTATCATTACATCTTACTGATTGAGCACTTCTGAACTAACTCTCAAATATGTCCTCTTTTTCTCTATCCCAACTTCTACTACTTCAGTTCAAGCCACCATTATTTTTTGACTGAAATATTACAATAACCCTCTTGGTCTCCAGACTGTTTTCACTGTGGTCCTTCACAAATCCCTTCACCATTTCATATGCAGAGGACCTTTGAACTGAGAAATCTGATGCTATCATTCACCTGTTATTAAAAAAAAATGTGTGTGTTTATACGTATTTCAAAACTCACCAGATAAGAAATCTTGGCAAATCTGAAAGGCCCTCATTCTTTGCCTGTGGTTTCAGTCTTATTGCTTGACACTATTCCCTTTGTTCTCTCCACCATACTGGACTTCTTTCATGCATTCTGCACTCATTCACCTCCAGACTATTCAAGCCTCTTCATCTCTTTCCATCCATCATCACTTAACTAGACTAAATTTTCTATTCCTTCAGATTTTAGGTCAAATGGTATTTTATTAAGATCTTCTCCACTCTCAAGCACCCTTTACTTACCCTGTGTTAACATCACTGCCCTTGTAAGCATGTCTCCATTTGTATTTTCCCTTCTAGAATGTAAGCTCTACAGAGGTAGAGACTTTGGCTGTCTTATTTATTGCTGTATCTTCAGCAGTTGGTATGTCTTGCAATGGGCACTTAACCAGCATTTGTTGAATAAATAAATCAACCCCTAGACATGCTCTGTTAGAATGCTAGGTTTCAATAAAACCACAGGTTAGACAAACACCAGTGTCCATTTTAGTGGAAAGATGAAAAAAAAAAAAAAGGGAAAATAAAGAAAACAAGATATTGTACATGTGAAAATGATCTTGGAATGCATACTGAAAAAATGATTTGCAGAATACAAATTGTAAGCAAATAATGTGACAAAATAATTATAGTTCTAATATTTTATACAGTTAGGTAGCTATTGTAAAGTGCTCAGGACATTTTAGAAGAGTAAGGAAATCCAACTGCTATTTTTCTAAAGTTTCTCTCAATTTTTTGGATAGAAACTAGCTTAGCATGATAAAAAGGAAAGGGTATAAAGATTAAAAATGTACTTTAGGATTTTCTCCCTCATTTTAATTAATGCTCTAGTATTTAAACTATTTATTTGTAGCTACCACGCAGCATAAATCAACCCGAATTTAAATATTAAATTGTCGTTTGTAGCTAAATGGGATGTAATAGCATATTTTAAGGTCGGCTTTTCCCCCCAAGGATTGTTTCCTCCTTATTAGGAAAAAAAGGCTAAAAATCACTTTTTAGAACTCTCTTCACATTTCCATCTAATCTTCCAGACTTTAACACATGAAGAAAATCCAGTTAAAAACACTTTATGAAAACAAAAAACAAACAAAAAAAACCCACTTTATGTTAAACTTAATAGAGCATAGAAAATTAGATGGCATTGCACCTCATGTGTAATTCACTTAAAACTGCTTATTTTGGTAACAAGTCATTTTTAACTCTTACAGAATGTTGTTAAGAGTTTACAAACTATACAAGACCCAATGTTTGAAGTTACGTTTTGTTTGTTTCTTTTTTAAAATAAAATTGCAATACAGATATCTTGATTTTTGCTCTCTATACAAAGCTACGTTTAACCAGTATTTTTAATATTTATTCAGATAACCCTTTTCTTCTTTCCTCTATTACATTTTTACTCTGAAACAGAGAGGCAGAATTACTAGGTTTTTGTAAATTATAAACTCAGTCTTTGAAATCCTCACCCGATTTGCTGAATTTTAAATTTGAAATAGGAATAGAATAGTAATCTAATTTAATCTTTCATTTGCTGCAAAAATATGTTATCTTCCTGACCTATGCATATATACGTCCAGTCTGGGAGATATTAAAGTATGCTCCATTACCATTATACTGAGCTAAAAATAAATATTTATTCCTTTCTTCTAAAGGACTATACATCTCTTAAAATATTTAGGTAATCTCTTAAATCCTCACTGTCAAAACCCTTCAACAATTTTTTATATGACATAGCTCTCAGATCTGTTACTTACCTACTACTCCATCTTATATGCAGCCCAGAATATTACTTTCACATTTATAACAATTTTTGATGTCCCCCACCCCCATACCATGATTATTTTCAAATTACAAACATTCATATTACTGTACTAACAGGTCATGTTCATTATAAAACATCCCCTCAAAATAAATTTTAAAGGATAACATTTTTTAAAAAGCACAGTCTAATTTTTTATTCACACACCCCAACTCATGTTGCATATCCCACTTTCATACTACAGATAGATATAGATAGATATGAACAGATCAGCATAAAGAAAAGTATAACTACAATCTCTCTTGATTCATGTCTCTCTCTTTTTTTTTTAAGATTTATTTTATTGGTTTGACAGACAGAGACAGAAACAGAGACAGACAGACAGAAGGGGGAGGGCCCAGAGCAGTCTCCATAGTTGTACAGGGTGGACATGCAGGGTGGGAACCGGCCTAGGGGCCACCTGCACAGGAGGCATGCCCCCGTTCAGCATATGGGTCCCCGTGTGCCGGGGCCAGGGCTGGGACTGGGACTTGATCCTCGGACCCCGGGGGCTGCAAAGTGAGCACTGAACCCACTGAGCCATCCCAGCATCCCCGAATCATGTCTCTTAGTGTAGATAAATACTCTTAATGCCTTTTTCCTTTCTTTCTTTCTTTTTTTAATAAGAGCTGTGCTTCAGATTGGTTCAGGTACTTTTTTTCTAAGAAACATACTTACAAACCTAACTTCCACTATGTTGTACTCATGCAATTGATTTTTTTTTTTTTAATATAGAAAGCAAGTTTTAACCTATAACTTTAATTTTAATATTTTTAGATTTTCCTTCTAGATCTAGAATATGTTTGGTATACTATGCTTTTGAATTTTGATTTGGTCACATATTAGCTCTCCTGCTCTAGAATATCTAAAAACTTGGAAATCGAGTCATTTTAAAAATTCCCTGTGGGATAATCAACATTGACAAAATCATGTTACTATAAATCTTCCTCCCCTTCAGACTGATCCATTTATCAACATATATTTCAATGGACTATAGATGAACATTTTAAATATTAATGCTCATAATGATAAAAAAATAATGAGTAAAAATTAAGGGATATTTTCTTTTTAAAGATTTATTTATTGTTTTTGACAGAGAGAGAGAGAGATACAGAGTCAGAGACAAAGAGAAGGAGGAGGGCCCAGAACAATCTCCATAGTGCATATCATTGGTTTTTCCACATAGTTTCATTCCACAGGTGGGCGGGGCTGCACAGGGCAGGAACTGGGCTGGGTCTCGCCCGGTGAGAACTGAACTGGGGGCACTCCCCAGTTCAGCATATGGGTCCACACAGGCCGGGGCTGGAATTCGATCCTTGGTCCCCGGGGCTGCAAAGTGAGCGCCTAACCCACTGAGCCATCCCAGCTTCCCCGGATATTTTCTTAACATGTAAAATATATAACCTTAATTCTAAAGCCAGGATCTTAATAGGGAAATACAAGGGACATTTCCATTAATATCAGGAACAAGACAAAAACACCTATCTCTGTTACTATTCACACTGTATTAGATTATTAGCCAATACAGTTAATTAGGCAAGAAAAACCAACTGGAACCATAAGAATGTGTGGAAAAATTGGCAAAAGTTGAATAAGGTCTACAAATTAATTAATAGCTTTGTATCAATGTTAATTTCCTGGTTTCAGTAATTGTACCATGGTGCAAGAGGTCAACATGGGAGCTGGGTGAAGAGGATACAGCAGGGTTTCCCTATCTCAGCACTATTGACATTTGGGGCCAGATAATTCTTTGCTGTGGGAGTCTTTCTTGTATATTAAAAGATCTTTAGGAGCATCCCTGGCCTCTCCCAACAAGAGGCCAGCAGCAACTCTACCAACCTCCCTGCCCCCACCCAAGCAGTGACAACCAAAATACCTTCAGACATTGCCAAGTATTTCACAGGTGGAGCATAATCACCTCCAGTTGAGAACCACAGGTACAAAGAAATTCTACTATTTTTGTAACTTCTCTAAAATTTTTAAATGATTTCAAAATAAAAGAAGTTTAAAGAAATCATTGCTCAGGTGTTTAAGTGAAACAATTGACTTAATCATTATCTAAGACATGATTTCATTTAATTATCAAGAAAATATAAAAAATTATAACAAAGCATCACATTGGACACTTTAACAAAACGTGTTTAAGAAGATATTTAAAGTTCCTAAAAATGTAAAAAGTAAAAAATTAGCCCTTTCAATTATAGGATGTTTTCTTAATTTTCTACCAACAAATCAAAAAGTTCCATGCTGATCTACCTCTTCGTGTTCATTGATGCCTTCATCATCCATTTATTAGTGAGAGGGTCAAACATCTCCATGCTACCTAAATGTTCATTTCCATCATGTCCACCCACTGCATACACTTTACCTGTCAAAAAAGGAAGTATTTTCATTGGATTCCAAATAAACAAACTGATAGTTATTTATATATATATAAATTAGAACGCCATAGTAATTTTCAAGTATTCTCTGTTTAACATTATGAACATCACTTTCAGTCAAATGAAAATAAATGTAAGCTTCTACTTAAATTCCTGGAAAATGTTGTTCTACATGAAGTTATTTAAATGCTCAAATACTATCCCTCCCTTAGGTTTTTCAACTTATTACTTAGTAGATGAAATCACTAATCATGGTTTCAAAGAATGTTTAGTAAAATGAAAAATGCTCTTATGCTACATAACAAAAATATAAAACATAATATAATCAAAATTTTTCTAAGTAAACACACATACAAAATTGGAAAGATTACACAGCAAAATGTTAACTGTGACAATTTCTAAATGTTTGGGTTACAGATGATTTTTATTTTTTATTAAATGTTTTCACATTTTTCCCAAAAAAACATTTATATGTTTATAATCAGAAAAAAAGTGATTCTTCTCCTAACAATTTAACCATGGTGTTTCAATTAATCATTTTCAGTAAAAAAAAAAATCTCATTTTAATAACAGTAAATATTATAGATGAAAAATCTCATATCCATAACAATAAGTACATAGAAAAAAGCTGATAGATACTTATTATTTGGGTTCAATAAACATGTTTCTTTAGTTTGATTCTTTTGCAAACATAATTCAGAATAGTTTATTTTAACCCTCTTTTACCTGATACCACCCATTAAGCACCTATTAGTGAGAGATTGTACACTGAGCATCGATAGGCATAAAGCAAGTAAATAATCACCACCTAAATATTTTATTGATACATTGAAACCATTTATAATTTAGTAATTTTCTTATAGAAAGAAAGAATTCCCAAAGTTCAGATACTTAAAACGAGCATTGATTGTGTGATGTGATTTAAGACAATAGTGAACGCACCTGCCACAGAGATTACACCCACATGTCGCCTTCGACTATTCATTTCTGGTCCAAAGAACCAACTGTTTTTGTGGATAGAATAGCATTCAATACTGCGAAAAGGGTCACCGGAGCCCCCTCGACCACCTACACAAAATAGCACACCTAAAGGTAAAGCCACAAGACAGGTCAAAGTCACAGCTCCCCAACTTTTAAAATTTTAGTATAAAAATATTTAGAAAGTTAAAATTTTGATTAATGGCAAAAAAAAAAAAAGGAGTTATATGGATAGCATTCAATGTCATTACATTACTAGAAATCTAATTTTCTTTTTTGTTTTTCCTCATTTGCATTACTCAAAGAATAGAACCCATTAGCTATCTCTGCTTGCTAACATACCATTAGAGCAAGGTTTAGATCCTCACCTACTATGTAAAATTGTTCTTGCTAAGGTCATAACAAGATCCAATTAACTCTTGATTTCTTACTGAACACAACTGCAATTTTTTTTTAAATATATTTTTATTTATTTTTATTTTTGACAGGGAGAGTGAGATACAGAGACAGAGACAGAGAAAGAACTGAACTGGGGGAGCTCCCAGTTCAGCACGGGCCGGGGCTGGGATTCGATCCCTGGTCCCCGGGGCTGCAAAGTGAGCGCTTAACCCACTGAGCCATCCTGGCTTCCCCACAACTGCAATATTTGATATGCTTGTTGCTCATTCTGTTTTCTGGGGGGTGGGCTGACTCCTTAGCTCTCTTGATTTCTTGATTTTCCTAATATTAAAGTCTCCTTCTGTCTCCGATCATTTCTTTTTTCCTGTTTTCCATGTTTCATCCCTAACCTATTTCTTGCATACT
>PVKE010026524.1:0-22242 GCA_004027555.1 Craseonycteris thonglongyai
GTGCCTATGGAAAGCACTCCTGAGGCTTGCCACCAGAGGTGTATAACCAGGCTCACGCCCCCAGGGAGCAGGCTTTCTTTTTGGTTGACTAGATGGCATACCTAGAGGAAACATTAAAAAAACAAAAAAATAAGTATATAAATAAAAACACTATGTAACTTAGTTCTAAATGAGGGGCTAGAGCCTGGCATAGAGCCTGGAAAGTAGGTACTTAGTATGTGTTTATTGAATTTAATTAGATCCCCAAGCCGTCAGAGGGCTAGACATGAGACCTCTGCAGAGTTATGCAGGAAATGAGGATCCATATTAAGCAGAAACAGACAGAAACAATGGCCCAGGTGGTGAAATGGACCTTTCAGGCACATTGGATAGAGGGCAATTAGAAATGTTTTTAAACACAACAACCAACAGTTTTAATTTGAAAAAAAAGGTACATTAGGACCACTTGCATGCTCTAAGAAGGTAAGTGATAGTCAACACAAGTCCTAAGAACCACAACTGCTGGTGAGAACGATTGAAGAGAGATGAGACTCAAATGAGGTGAACCAACATCAACTCTGGTTGTTGGGCCAGGTCTTGGGTGCGTTACCTTACTGCTTGACTGTGAATGTTCTATTCTGCTTTCTGGGCTGGCAATGGCAATGGCCATCTTGCAGGCACATCAGAGATAAGTAGAAGGGATTGTGGTTTAGTGAGCAACTCACATCTCTCTTCTCACCACGGACAGAGCCACACATATTTCCAAACCACAAAACAAAACCCAGCTCACTTGCACTGCATGCATTTGGGCAATGTTTGGCATGGCTGGGTGTGTTTGTTCCTTCACACATCTGTCAACTTCCCTGCTCATTTGAGGAAGTGGACCCTGAAGAGTATGACCCTGCCGATTTGGCCAATGGCAGCACAGGTCAAAAGTCTCTGGTCATTTGAACCAAACCAAATGTAATATTTCTAACATTGATTTTATTTTCACTCAATAAATTTTATAAACTCTTAGAAAAATAAATATAAATAAATAAATAAATAAAGTCGATGGCCGTGGCTTTCTGCTGCAGATTACTATAGCGTGAAACTCTGAAGTATATTTTGAACCAGCTTTTGTATGAGTTGAATTACCAACAAATCATTTTGTGCTAAAATCTTAAAGAAAAATATGCAGGTTGGAGGGTTAGAGAAAGGAAAAGTTGTTCCTATTTCATATTATATTTTTCTTAATTAGATTAAGAAGCTCCTCATCTTCTCTGTTAACTTGGAAATTTTGAGTAATAAGAAGAATCCAGGACCTTCTACTCAAGGGATAATTTCCATGCATTAGGGTTTAGCATTCCCTTAACTTCATAAAGGCATTTTTGTTCCTGAAATAATTATTCCAGATAACAAATCCCGTCACAACTCTGTGAAATGAAACCTAGGGAACACATTTTGACAGTGTCTCTTGACTAAAGAGTCATACTCAGTATCAGGTCTTGTTTTTCTCTCAAAGACAGATACCACCAATGTGAGGCTACATTCGCAATGGAAATCATCACTTGGGCACTGAATCCAGCCACAGAGCTTTTGGCAAAAAGGCTGTAACCTCTTCTCTCTCCTCACCAGTGAGAATCCCACCACAGTTTTCCATCCGTTGGTGACCTCCATCCCGGATTACCTCAATGCCCTTTGCTCAGGGCTATGGTTAAAGACCTCCCAGAAGCTCCAGCTGTTGGTACAGAAGGCATCCGTCTTCTAGTCATTAACGGTCACAGGCTGACATGACTGGAGTGTCTCTGAATCCCCAGAGCCCCTCTGGCTTAGGCTGGTGGTCCCAAGCCCTTTCATCATCTTGAGTCACTGTGTCAAGAAGTATATTGGGCCCATTGATATTTTGCAACTTTTAAATCTGTTTGTAAGGTCACTTCTCCTATACAAGGAAGTGTATTGGATATAACTAAAAGGAAGAAACACTCTTGAGAATGAATAAATGCAATAGGAAGTTTTGGTGATGTCCCTCAGCTTTGCACAACATATTAGGCAAGAAGATAGCAGTAGAGAAAGTGTAATTATTTTTGAAGGGATATCATGGAATGCAAAGGCCTGCCAGCTGGAAGCTAAAGAGTCTACAGCAGCATGCTCTCCTTACCCATACCCTGCCATCCCAACAACTAAGATTTTAAACAAAATTAGTATGAATCAGCAATTTTCAGCAGAGAATCACACATACAACTTGATTCTTCTTCTTCTGGTCTTCACTGAAATACAAGATGATCAGCAAATATGCCAGATCTGTTGACTATGGACATATAATTTAAAAAATAGCAAGACAAAAGGTCATTGTCCTAAAATGCTTCACTTTCAAAGGTTGGCTTTTGTAAACACTTGCTTGGCAATCAGAAATCTAAAGAGTAGGAAGAACGACCTCTGCAGGAATTAGGGTGACATCATCTACTATCCAAAGTGAAGATGGATCTTAATCAAGCATTTCATGTTAATGCATACTAAATAACCAGAAAAATGGAAGTAACTGGATTCAAATAACTAATTCCTGGAATTAATGTTGTTTTCTGCTACTAGGTGTATTGAAGTAACTCTATGGAAATGACTGCTGTCCATATCCCAGACACTCCAGAAGTGTTAGAAAAAAGGAGCTACGACTAATCAGTGTATTCAATGAAAGCAATTATATGAGGAAATGCATGTTAAAATATAATGACACAGGTACTATACATGTGTTATAGGGGTATGGATAATATGCAGCTCCCTAGAAAAAGCTATGGTTTCAGTCCCGATTCCTCATAATACCCCTTCTACAGCACTAGTTACACTTGTTCTGACCCTCACATTGGCTCAGCCAGTTACCAGCAACAGGGCCAGGGGTCTGCCTGCACGTGTACTACAAGTACAATGATTCTGCCAATAATTTCACCATGTCAAGGAGTCTGCCCTATGGGCAACTGCACATCTTTACATTATATTGTAGTCAATCTTCCTTGTTATTCCCTTCTTGCATTTGTAGACCCTTTCACTGGATATCCAGCATCCTAAGAACATTCCTTTGGTTCTTCTCGTCCGTATGGGTCACTATCCTTCAAAGTCAAGGGCTTTGCTCCTAAAATTTCAAGATGTCTGAGATATCTACAATTCAGGAACTGGCATTGTCTGTGTTGAAGGAGTTGAATGCAGCAAAAAAGGGAGGGAAGCAAAGGGCAAGATGGGGACTTGTTCTTTCCCTAAAGTTAAATGTATACTCTATAAAAGCTATCTATATCCTAACGTTAGGGACTTCTTTCTTTTCTACCTTTTGATGTTCTGACTTCTGAAAAGTGCTGGTGATTAACTGATGGCAAGTTTTCCTTTATGTTCTTATTTTACTAAATATAAAGATGAAAATCATGTTCTTCCTTTCTCATCTTTCCTCCCTTCTTTCCTCTCTCCTTCCCTTCTTCTTCGTTCTCTCTCACATTTGTTTGTTCATTTTTTGTCTTTTTACTGTTTTGGGAAATTCAGAGGTGTGGGAAACATGATGTCCTGGATGCTCACTGGTCACCAGGCTGTATTATGTGACTGTCAATGTCTACCTTGTACCTGTAATCATGCAGCGCCATTTAAATGTCTATCTGTCTACCTGTAATCATGTCAGTCAATGTCTACCTGTAATCATGCAGCGCCATTTAAACCTCCTCAAACTATTAAAATCTATCCCTGAACATTTTTAATATTGGAGGAGAAAATACGTGTTTTCCATGGAGGATCTCTGGTAAGACAATCCAGAAAGAAGAAAAGAAAGATACGAGGGAAGGGAGGAGAGAAGAAAGGAGAGGAGTGGAGAAGAGAGGAGAGGAGAGAGGAGAGGAGAGGAGAGAGGAGAGGAGAGGAGAGGAGAGGAGAGGAGAGGAGTAGAGAAGAGAATAAAAGCAAGAGAGCAAAGGCAAAGACAGTTGAGGAAAGTGTGGGAGAACAATGGACTTTTAATCATCAGCTACACCAGGATTGTTTTTTTCTTAGTTCTTGTGGTCTATTTCTTTGAATATCAGGTTTAAGTTTTTCTGCCTCGCTTTGAAGATTGTGAATAACCAGTTTGTGACCTCCTTGATATTCTTCCTTGACTTTCACTTTAACTAGTGTGGGGGGAAGCGTGAGTGGAGTTGAGGGTTCTAGTTAAAGTGAAAATCGAGGAAGAATATCAAGGAGGGCACAAACTGGTTATTCAGAATCTTCAAATCCAGGCAGAGAAATTTAAACCTGATATTGAAAGAAATAGACCACAAGAACTAAGAGAAAAAACGATGCTGGTGTAGCTGATGATTAAAAGTCCATTGTTCTCCCATACTTCCCTCAATTTTCTGTTATTTTATGAAAACTAGAGACTTCTCACAAATATCCTTAGGCTGTGCTTACTGATTAAGTTTACTTTCTTCCACAAATGTTTGTTGGAATCTACCCTGCACTGGAACAAACCAGACAAATTCCCCATCCTCTCAAAATGGAAAGGGTTTCCTGTCGCTAGATAAATGTTGTAAAGATAGAAAATCTTCTCAAATAAAAGATTTGGGGGAAGCTAGGATGGCTCAGTGGGTTGAGTGCTCACTTTGCAGTCCTGGGGTCTGAGGATCGAATCCCGGCCCCGGCCCACGGGGCCCCATATGCTGAACTGGGGTGTGCTTCCCAAGTGGGAGGCCTCCAGGTCAGTTCTCACTGGGGAAAGCTCCCCATGTGGGAGGCCCCCAGTTCAGCCCCCAGCTCATGGGGCTGTGACTCCGAGGGGGAGGCCCCTGCCAGGTTCCTGTCCTGCATGGTCCCCCGCCCACCTGTGTGGAATGAAACTATGTCGAAAACTGATAATGTACAGCTGTGGCAACTGCTCTGGGCCCTCCCTCTTCTCTCTCTCTCTCTCTGTCTCTGTTTCTCTCTCTGTCAAAAACAATAAAAATAAATCTTAAAAAAAAAGTTTTGTCCAATACATTTCTAATCAATATTTCACTGACATTTTTACTGATTAATAAATTAATACAAATGATCAAATGAAAATTAAGACTAATGGGAAGTACATGCAGTTCTCATTGTTAAAATACTTACAGAGGTGTAGTAATTAAAAATACCTACATAAGGTGGTACAATGTAATAAATGGTATAAAAAAAAAGTCAAAGACAGAGCCTGTCATGTGTGGGAATGTTATATTCCAAAGGCCACATTACAAACCAATGGGCAAAAAATCAAATGACAAAATATGGGTACAATTGATTAATCAAAGATTAATAATAAAATTAGAGCTTTATCACATATCTTTCACTAAAATTCTATTCATTCATTTGTATTAAAGAGCTAACTGTATATATGAACTATGAAATAACAAGGAAATACAGGTTAGTATTCATGTGATCTCTGGATGAATAAGGTCTTTCATGGGATTAAGAAAAATCAATGGAAGAAATATAGACAGTATAGGCAAACTCAAATACATAAAAAAAGTTTTAATAATAGTTTGTCAATATTTATAAATTGAAAAGAAGACAATCTAAGCAATTAATCTAAAAGTTGATGCTAATAATTAAGAAAATAGAAAACAAATAGAAGTAATGTCTGCAGCAAACATTTATGTTCTGGTTAGGCATTGACTTGATAAATCCAAAAGATGTGATCGGACACGGCTGTGGTCTGAAACTTTGTATACACCCCAAGTTCATAGGTTGAAATCCTAACCCCTGAAGATGATGGTATTAGGAGGTGGGGCCTTGGGGAGGTGCTTAAGTCATGAGGGTGAAGCTCTCATGACCGGGACTCAGGATTAATGCCCTTCAGAGAGTTCCCCAGCTTCTTCTCCCATGGGAGGGCCCAGTGCAGTGGCCCTGGCTATTAAGCAGGGATAGGACCCTCACCAGAAAATATGACCAAGTTAGTGTCTTGATAGGGGAGTTCCCAGCCTCCAGGAGTGTGAGAAATAAATTTCTCTTGTTTGTAAGCCCGTTAGTCAGTGATACTTTGTGTTAGCAGCCTGAACAGACTAAGACTGACACATAACCGTAACGGCACATTCTGAGAGAAGAACGAGATTTCTATCTTTTTTTTTCCAAGTTAAAAAATAGAATCCTCTAAAATGAATGTAATAATATTAAAGCTTCTATATATTAGAGATGAGCTCTGTTGAGTAAAGATTTCAAAAGCAGCTCAATTCAATTTGGTCTAATTCTGTCCCAAATATTTGGTACAGCCTCCAATTCCTTTGTCGATCTTATGGTCAAGTGCCACTTTGTCTCATCCTATTCTAATTTTAAGTTCAATTGGCTTCCTGAGTCGCCTGACTCAGGAACACCCAAGCTTTTCCTTACAACAAATGCTCTTTTCTTCTACTCTAATTAGTAATGCTAACTCTCTTATCCAAAAAATGTTTCCTACCTATGCTTTTTCATCCAATTAGGTAAAAGCTTACTTTTATCCAACTCTTCCTGGAAATACAAAGAAATCTACAGGGAGATTAGGTGGAACATCCCATGTCGGCAGTATGGACATCTTGCTTTTTCCAGCCTCAATATCTTTCTCTATTTGCCCATCTCCCATCATTGCCTGGCTTCACCACAATTGTACTTTATTTCCACATTTTAATATTTCTAAAAGTGGAATTTTGATTGAATCTGCCAAAGTTTTCTTATTATCTTTTACTCATATGCAAGGGTCCTTTTAAATAAAGAGAATAGATTCTATTTAGAATAAAACTTGTAAAATAAAAAGCATCATTCAATTAAAAAAGAAAAACTATTTCCTCAAAGGACGCATCTCTCCCTTACAGAAAAAAAAAAGACCTTAAAAAAAAAATCCTAGTAAGATGGTAAATTTCTTTCATTATTTAGATTTCTAACAATCCCTCTAAATCACTGAAGGAGGTATATTACAAAATTTCTTCCTCGGCATTCTGACAAACGTAGTTGGGGAAGATCTGAAGAAACAGTGAACTATTTAGAAGTTTGGAGGAACATTCTCTGGCACGGAGATACCTGCTTTGTGGAAACAACCTGGATGCTATTCAGCTGGATGCACTTACAGGGCAAAACATGACTACGTGTCTTTTGATTGCTAGTGTTCACACAGCACCTATTAATAAAAGCTTTGCACATCACCCAATTGTGTGTTGGTGAATGCTTCACAACTGGCTCTCTAGGAGAGTGGAGAGGAAGTCTTGATGTGTATAGAGAATTTGCCCATTCCCTCGGTTTCCCACCACACAGCCAATGTTAAGCTACTGACATACTGAATGCCTTTATGTGCACAGACTGTCTCAATAGACTCCAGCACACACTTGAATTCAATTCCTGGAAAAGAGACATGATAATCTACTGCCTGGCTGAAGAGAGCCTCCGGCTGGCACCCAGATATTTAAAGAGGAATTATGGTAGGGAAGCAAGGACAGAAATTTGAATGGGAAGGGATAACTGCCTAAGCAAAGGGTAAACAGATTTTATTGGGGGGAAAACTATCTGATTGTGGCTTAGTAAGTTATTTATTATGTATATGTGGAGAGGGGAGGCTATGTAAACTTCCTCATCTATGAAATCTATGGTAAATTCTACGTTGCTGACTAATGCTTTGAATGAGTTTTGTGCAGTAGGGTGGGGATGGGGATGGGCAAGTATGAATTGAAAAAAAAGGTGCTGAATCATGCCTCAGAGTGATGCAGGACTAAAATGGAGGCTGATTATAGGGGTAGTAAACTTGCATGTTAAAGGTTATGGAAGGGGAAGCCAGGATGGTTCAATGGGTTAAGCGCTCACTTTGCAGCCCCAGGGACTGAGGATTGAATCCCGGCCCTGGCCCGTGCGGACCCATATGCTGAACTGGGGAGTGCCCACCAGGTTGGTTCTCACAGGGGTGAGACCCCGGCCCATTCCCCACCCTGTGCAGCCCCATGCCCACCTGTGGAATGAAACCATGTGGAAAAACCGATGATGTGCAACTATGGAGACTGTTCTGGGCTCTCCCTCTTCTCTCTGTCTCTGTATCTCTCTCTGCCAAAAACAATAAAAATAAATCTTTAAAATAAAAGTAATGTAAGAGAGGGGGGAAAAGAAAAAAAGAAGAGTAGATAGAAGTTTTCCAAGAAAGAAGAAACAGAGTTTTTTGTTTGTTTGTTTTTCTTGCAAGGGAGTTTCAATTTATATAGCTGGCCATCGGGGATGGTAGTGAAAAGGCAGAGGAAGGGATAGTATAAAATGCACGAGTTTTCATTGGATTTCAGGACTATATGGCTAAGCCAACAATGTAACACCATTAACCAAGTTATCTATGATTTCTTGATGCAAAAATGGATCCAATTTTACTATAGTCTGAAATAGACTTCTAACCACAACTGGGCCCTCAATTATAAGTATTTAAGAACCTCTTCTAGATAGAACTTCTTCAATTATTTATAGATTCTCAATTCTTTCCCCAGAATTTTAGCTGAAAAAGTTTCACAGTAGAGTCAAATAGTTTCTGTGAGATAAGATGCACAAAAATATATCACTATATTGTATAAATCAGGATAATGGGGAACAAAGACATTGAAGAGATTTGTCCACAAGCATCTCCTTTGTATAAGGATTGGCCCGAAAATAGAACCAATGCCTTCAGAGTCCTGATTCTGCGCTCTTTTTTCTAGACAATATGTATCTGGCTATGCGACAAGCTCTTGGATGCACAGAGGCCCCCAGTGACAGAGGAAAGGGGAATCGTTATATTTTGCCCATTGATTGAGAAACACTTTCCGCATTGGCTCTCTTCTGGACTGAGGAGAGAAATAGGGAGAGGACTGACTGGGACGATTCTCTGTGTGGTCCAGAGGCTTTTACTGCAGGAAGTAGGCCCTTCCGGCCACAGTTCTACCAGAAATCTTTTTTTTCCCTTATAGTAAAACCCTGTTTATAAATACAGATTCGCCCATACACAAACATATACATCCCTCAAATGTCCAGGCAGTTCTGTATTCACAGAGATAAATACAGAAAGAGGAAGGATGACAGAGACAGATGGATAGAGAAGTATTTTTAATTTTTTAAGAAAACATTTGCCTGCTTTGGGGAGACACAGTCGGTTCTAAAAGAAAGGAAACCTGTACTTAGGCTAAACTTCCTCGGGATTAATTATTACTGTATTTGAAATCCAAATGACTTGACCCATCATTAGTGGATAAGTGCAGGCCAGGGAATAAATATCCATTCCGTCCACAATAAGGCAGGTATCCACACCAAGTTCAAAAGCCCCGGGCCTTTACCACACACACATTAGGCCATCTTTCGCGCTGTGACGATGACGAAAGGTGAGATGTATTCTGAAAGCCCAGGGAGGCCACCAGCACAACCGCAGGCTAATTAGCAGAAACCACAGGTATAACCAGCTGCTGGGCCATTCACGTAACCAATCCTTGAGCCAGATGCCACTTTTGGAAAAACATACCTCAGTGCTCCTCATTGAAATTCCGTCGCTGGGCTTATAAAGAGTGTACTGTGTGAGCAACACAGGCACGGCTTGGGGCAACTGGGGCCATTCTGTGAGATATAGTGAGAGTCTGCTGGACTTTCCAAATGGCTGCTCATTGTAAACAGCCAGTTCAGTGCGCCTGGGAACACGGCACAGGCCCAGCGGCGGGGTTTTATGCACGCCTGTGATTCCAGCCTCACTGGGTCCTGACTTGTGGAGGAAAAGGAGCAGACACGTATAAAATCCCCTATGAAGTAAATGAACGCAGAAGTGTTTTATCAATAAAATTTCATTTACACCTCACATGCGTATCACTTAAGTGACAAAAGCACAGGGACACCTCACATCTTCTTTAGAACATATGTCTTTTTTTCTATTAATAAACAGAGTACAGACCTCAAACACTTATGTACTTAATAAGTGTTATTTGAAGATGGTGGCATTTGTTGAATCGAATTCATGCACTTGGCTTACAAAGGGGTCTCTTTACTCCATCCTTTTTAATGTGACTTAAAATCAACTACCATTTCTTCCCATGAAGGAAACATTTTACGATTTAAATGGATTTTAAAACAATTTGGTAGCATACTCCATACATGTTGGCACTCAACATTTTTAATATTTGTAAGGTCATTATTCAACCTGAATACACTGTCTTTTATTTTGAGCATTTTGTATGGAAATATCTACTTTGGAGAGCAACGTTTGGCAACAAAACTAAACAAATTGGATCACGATATAGCAGTTAGTTATAAATACTCTTTTGAAACTCCGGACAAAAACAAAGTACAGAGCATCTATAAACTGATAGAATATGTTTCCAGAGTCGGGAGATCAGCTCTACAAAAAGACAAACAAAGAAAAAAAGGGAAGAAGGGCAAAAAATATAATTGCATGGTTTGTGAAAGATTGGCAGGGGCTCGGCAGCATGCCCCACATATTTTCATTTTGCCAAGATACCGGTACTCCACCTATTCTTCTAATCCTTTTATATCTATATTATGTTTTCTGTCTACCCATATTCCTCATTCTCTATATGATTTCCCAAATTCTTTCTTCTCTATATCATGAGTTCCTGTTTTTCCAAATGTCTGAAGTCCATGATACAGCAGTACATAGAGATAGCTTTGCAATGAACTAGCATGCCTGGGGTCTCTGGTGAGAAGAATATTGTTGTGATTACTAGAATAAACCTGAGTTCATTCAGTAGCCCTTGTTTCTCCCATCTCTCTTGCCCACTTTGACCCCCTTGATTGTAGTAGCCACATATCCTGATGTTACAGGAATAGGGGAGCTGAGTGTGGACTAGTGTCCAACCAGAAACCATATCATTCAAAGAGTTATGCACATTATAAAGCATGAGAAGTGAAGTAGAAACAGGGAGATAGATAAGAATGAAATGTGCGGATATTAAATATGCAGAAGAAAAATAAGAAAATGTAACAAAAGAGGCAAGTAAAAGTTTCTATGAAGGTTTCAGGTAGGTTCTCAGGTCAGTTTCTTAACCCTTAGAATGTTTTAAATAATTTTAACCCAATGTGTGTGGTAAATGCATGTCCTGGACACATCAAACTGTTTCTGAATGGTTAAAAAAAACAAAAACATTTATTCTTTGTAATGTAAGCAAGTTCTAGAAAGAGTCAAATTTTAATAATAAAAAAAATATTGTTTCAAAAAGTACAGCTGACTTCTGGTTCAAACAGGATAGTGTAGGTCCATTTTTCCCTATTTCCCTTGGTAAGCTTAGCTATAAACCCTGGAAATGGCAAAAGAGACAAGCAAAAAAGGACTCTGAAAGGTGGTAAGAGGCAAGTGAGCTTGTTTAGGACCACAGGACTGGAGGAATAATAGCAAAAGGGAATCTGTATCTCTCCATTCAACAAAAGAAGGCTACCAGATCATCATTTCCCACCATCTGGTCTAGCAAGAGAAGGTGACTACATTAGTCTCATTATTCCCCTGGATTGAATGAGCCTCCCTCTGATAGATCAGGTGAGTCCGCCACAACCAGCAGGGGTATTTACTGGGAGCCTCGCCAACAATAAGCAGCCAGGAGAAGCCTTCTCCTCTCCCACCAGTCCTGATACACTTCTTTCCCACCTAGAGACACCAAGGTTGGAAGGAAAATCAATAAGAGGGACCCAAGTACAGAAAACAGCCAGATCCAAGAAGCTTCTTTGTCCCTCTGGGGCTTATCCCTCATCCCTTATCCCACACCCTCATCCACTGAGAGACCTGTGAGGGCCAGGCCTTCTTCACCCTCAGGATGCACCAATAGGGAAAAGTGGGAGCCCCAGCAGCACCAGATAAACCAACCAGACCAAAATAACATTGCAAAGACTCTGGAAATCAAATTTCCAGTGGAATACAAGCCCATAAAAGTAGTACAAGAGCCTCATGCTCACCTTAAACAGGGTGACTGCCAGCTAAAATAAAAGATTCAAATGGGGCCCAGAATTTCCTTTTTAATCTACATTTGTAGATAAAAATATACAAGATAGAGTAAAAAAATTATGTCATACCAAGAGCCAAGAAAGTCACAACTTGAATGACAAATGACAACTAACACCAACATTGAGATGAGTCACATGGTGGAATTATGTGAAGAGGATTTTAAAAGCAGCAATGAGACAAACACTCCAACAATCAATTACAAATTTTCTTGAAACAAATGAAAAAAAAAATCTCAGCAAAAAGGAAGTTATAAAAAAGAACCAAATGGAAATTATAAATGGGAAAAAAATGCACTAATAAAAAAAAAAATACTCACCAGAAACACTAAATATTAGAGTAGAGCTAGCAGAAGATAGAACCAGTAAACTTGAGGACAAAAAAAATAAAATTCACCCACTCTGACCAACACAGAAGAAAATAGTCTGGAGACACAAGTGCAGAGCCTTAGCGACAATAACAAGAGTAGGGCTAAAAAGGGTTTTAAAGAGATAGTTACTGAGAACTCTCCTAATTTACCAAAAGACAGATCCCACAGATTCAAGAATTTGAGCAAACCCCAAGCAGAATAAACCCAAAGAAATAAATGCCATGATTTCATAATTAAAATTTCAAAAACTAAAAAGAAATAATACCATCTTATACCATACACAAAAATTAACTCAAAATGGATTAAAGACTTGAATGCCAGACATGAAACCATAAGACATCTAGAAGAAAGTATAGGCAGAAATCTCCTTGACATAGGTCTTAACAACGGTTTTTAGAATTTGATACCAAAAGCAAAAGCAAGAAAAGCAAAAATATACAAGTGAAACTATGTAAAACTAAAAAGCTTCTGCACAGCAAAGAAAACCATTAACAAAATGAAAACACTATTGAATGAGACAAATTATCTGCAAATAATACATCTGAAAGAAGGCTAATACCCCAAATATATAAGGAATTAATACAACTCAGTAGCAAAAACTAACAAACAATTTGGTTAAAAAATAGGCAAAAGATCTGAATAAACATTTTTTTCCCAAAGAAGACATACAGATGGCCAATGGGTACATGAAAAGATGCTCAATATCGGGAAACACAAATCAAAACCACAGTGAGATATCGCCTTCCACCTGCTCGAATGGCTGTTCTCGAAAGATTAGAAAGAACAAGTGTTGGCAATGATGTAGAGAACAGGAAATCTTTGTGCACTGTTGATGGGAAAATGTAAATTGATGCAACCATTATGGAAAACAGTATGGAGGTTCCTCAAAAATTGGAACTAGAACTACCATATGATCCAGGAATTCCACTTCTGGGTATTTATCTAAAGGAAAAAAAATAAAAAAAACAAAAAACCACTAACTTGAAAAATATATGCACATTGACACTCAATGTCATCGCATCTTTATTCACAATAGCCAAAAGATGGAAACAACCTATGTGTTCACTGATAACATGAGTGCATCAACAAACTGTGGTGCATATATACAATGGAATAACATTCAGCATATACAATAGAATAATATTCAGTGTAAATAAATGAGGAAATTCTTCATGTTAATAGATCAGTAGACTCAATATTTTTAAGATGTCAATTTTCCCCATATGAATCCATAGATTTTACACCGTCCTCATTAACATCTCACCTGCTCTTTTTGTAGAAATCAACAAATTGAATCTAAAATTTATATGAAAATGCAATGCCTAGAAAACCCCAAACAATTTTGAAAAAGTAGAAACAAAGTTGAAGCTCTTACACCATCTGATTTCAAGATTTACTATAAGGCTATGCAATCAAGATAGTGTGGGATTGGCATAAGAATAGACACAAAGGGGAAGCCAGGATGGCTCAGGGGGTTAAGTGATCACTTTGCAGCCCCGGACTGGGGTGAGCTTCCCATGTGGGAGGCCCCCAGTTTGGTTCTCGCGCCCCCCCTACCCCCCTCCCCCGTTGGTCCCTGGCTCGAAGTAATGTGCCTCCCATGCTGGAGGCCCCCAGCCCAGTTCCCACCCTGCGCAGCCCCTGCCCACCTGTGTGGAACAAAACCATGTCGAAAAACTGATGATGTACAACTATGGAGACTGCTCTGGGCCCTCTCCCTTCTCTCTGTCTCTCTCTGTCTCTGTCAAAAACAATAAAATAAATCTAAAAAAATAAAATAAATAAGAAGAAGAAAGAAAGAAAGAAAGAAGAAGAAGAAGAAGACCAGAGATAAAGGGAATGTCTTAAAAGCTCTCATGTTGGGGGTTGGGGCTGGGAGGTTGGGACAGATCACATACAAAGGATCAGAAATCAAAAAGATTGACATTTTTTCAAAGCCACATGGAAAGTGAGAAGTCACATGTGCAGTGTTTCAAAAGTATGAGAAAAGCTAAACTGTTTATTTTAATGATGAGGTATAGAAAAAAGAATTTCAGATGCGTAGTGTCTCAGACTTCTTTCCTTGCACCGTTTCTCAGGGAAGCTACTCACAAAGCTGCTGTGAGAATGTGAACAGAAAGAAGGGAAGACATCCAGGAAGCAGAATCAAACTTAAGAAGAAGGTGAAGGTGAATCCTCTCAGTGTGATGTGAAAAAAAAAATTCCCATATGAGAGCTGTTCAGGAACAGACTGATCTATTCTGATTAGAGCAGATCAAATGAGGAAGGCGATAGAATTGTAATGCTGGAACATACTGGGAGGAGGTTTAGAAACTGGGAATAATTGGATGATGAACTAATCAATATATTTAAAAATCAAGCAAATAAAAAACCATGACATTTATTAAGTCTGGGACAAAAGGTTTTACGAGGAAAAAAGGAAGAGGAGGAGGAAGTATCACAGCATTTATCATTACTCTGTTCTGAAAATATTTACATGGTTACAATAATGTAAATACACAATATTGATCTAAACCAAAAGCATAGCTTTATTTGGAGGATGGGAAGATGTGAAAGTTGGCTGGTTAAAAATAAAAAAAGAAAAAGAAAAATGCAGCTATATCCTCATTTTCCATGGTGGCAATACTTCAAATTGAAACCTCAAGAAATAGCAATCTAAGCTTGTCATTTAACAAAAGACTTGAAAGGGAATGGAAAATGAGGAGGCAAAGTGGGCAGAATTCTGTGTTTTTATTATGAAATGTAGAACAATAGGCTTATTTAAACCATGTGCATGCAGAAATTTAATAAAAATTAAAATCAATGTTTTAAGTCTGAAATCCAACTCATAAAACAATGATTCAAACCAGGAGTACTTCCTGGGGCTTCTGTGAGGAGGAAGATGAGGCTCCACCTGGCCTAACTCCAGTGCACCGTCTTGACTTCTCATCACATTGAGCTGCCTTGATTCCTTAGGATTGCCCTTTCCCAGGACTTACTGGGCATCATGAACTCCTTGGAGCCTCACACCAGCTCTAGGAGATAAGAGTTATTTTAGGAAGCTGAAGGAGGATCAGGCACCTCTCAGTCACACAGCTTGTAAGTGGAGATGCTGACATTTATATTCAAGCAGGATGGCTCCAGTCTCTTTCTCAGCAGAGGGGTTAAGGATTCCACCTCCCACCAACATTCTCACAAAATGAAAGATTCTCCCAAACCAGGAAGATACTGAGCAGCCAAAACCCCAAACATGCCCATTACAATGAATAAGCTGGGAGGTATATAGAAATGGCTGCATTGTCTTCAGTAAATTCTTGTGCAAAACTAACAACATGTCAATATGCATTGGGGAAAATCTTGTTTTGGGAATTATTTTTCAAAGGCAATAAAACACAGAGGCAGTGTCTTAGGACACTGACTTATAAAAAATAGCTGCTGATGAAATCTTCAGGAAAGTGTGTCCTAATACAATTTTAATCTACTCTGAGAGAATGATCTGAGTAATTACAGGATTGGACAAGAATCAGGACTGAACCTCAGGATAATTCCTTCTTTTCTTATTTATTTAAGTTTTTATTCACGTGATTGAAAACAAGAAGTTGGGAATTAAAATATTAGGAAAGATTATATTGTATCATTACATTTGAGTTAAACTTCGCTTCCTTTCAAACAAGTTTGTGTCATTATTTGTAAATAATGCACCCTGATAACTCAGTATGCATTTTCTCCATTTTTCTAAATTTATTTAATGATTCAAGTACCATACTTTCCGGCGTATAAGACGACCGGGCGTATAAGACGACCGCCTAATTTTACAGTTAAAACATAGGTTTAGGCCTATATTCGCTGTATAAGACTACACCCCACTTCCGAGGCTGTAGTCTTATACAGTGAATAGAGGCCTAAACCTATGTTTTAACTGTAAAATTAGGGGGTCGTCTTATACGCCCGGTCGTCTTATAAGCCAGAAAATACGGTATATATATTTTTTGAAAAATAAAATTATGCTTTACATATTGGGCTGCAACTTGCTTTTTCTCTTCCATATACATAATCAACAGCTTTCCAGATCAGGATACATAGTCTTGCTTTGTTGTTTAGTACATAGTATTCTACAATATGGATATGGCCTAATTCCATATCAAATATTTCATGATTGATAAACACCTAGATTGTTTCCAGTTTTCTTTTGTTTGTTTTTTTGGCAACTACCAACAATGCCACAGTAATCACTCTTGTACAGATACATTTAAAGATTCCAATTTTTTTTTTTAATTTTGTAAGATACGGTCTAGAAGTCAGCTTTTAAAATACAAATTAGGTGATATTTCTTTGCTTCATATCTTGGAGGATCTTCCCAGTCACTTAGATTAAATGCAAACTCTTCTTCCCGGCTTTGCCAACTATCCAACCCCATCTTGTGCCACCCGCCAGCTTCTGCACTGTCCCCCGCCTCTGCACTGTCCCCCACCTCTGCACTGTCCCCCACCTCTGCACTGTCCCCTACCTCACTGGCCTTCCTCTTGGGCACATGCCAAGCTCACCCTCTCCCTGAGGGACTTTGTACCCGCGGTTCCTGCTGCCTGGAATCTGCTCGAGGCCAGCGCCTCCTCAGCATTGGCTCTCATCAGGAAGGTCACCCCCTCAGAGACGCCAGCCCCAAACACAACTACTTCCCTGGCCCCCAAACCTCCGCCCCTTTCACCTTGTGCTGCTTCTCATGAAGGCTCGTCCCTAAGCTTTGCTGGGCCTAGCGAGGCTCATCCCTAAATGTTCAGCTTAGGAATCTCAGGGCCTGAGACTGACAGATGGACCATGCCTGCCACATCCCTCATGCAGTCAGTCTTGTAAACAAGAGCCTTTTCTCACGTCTCCAGATGATATCAGACCTTGGTGTCCCCACCAAGATACTGCAGAGGGACCTAAGAAAATGTGTGCATGTGGATTTCCTTCCGACCCTAGTAGAATACCATTCCAGATTCAATTTGATTTAAAAAATGAATGTGTTCTTTCTTCTACAAATGTAATAAAGATATGGTAGCTCACAGAGAACGTGAGAGCACTACAAATATTTTGTATTGCATAAGACAAAGTGTAGCATTGGAGAAGAAGCCAGCACCACACCTTTCTGTCCTTCTCATGTTGATGTACTAGTGGTAAATTATATATAAGATTCGTGAACAACAATATTGAAGGCCTACAATTATCATAGCAAAGCTGAAGATAAAAAGCCCCATTAGACAGGAATAATACTGGATCTATAATTGGTATGAACAATGAAATGGTCCATAGAGTTAACTGGATGCTAAAAATGATATATCATAGTAATAAATACTAGATACACACATTTTCCTTTCTATTTGAGATAACACATAGGAAAGCATCTTTCTTTGCTTAGAATTCTATGAATGAGGCTTTGGAAGAATGTGTTCACATGTTTGACATTCTAGACTCCTAACACTAAGTGGGTCAAAGAAAATAATGTTCAAGAGGTTATCAGATAGTTTCAGACACCAGAGATATCTGTCAGGATGTTGGATCAGAGAAACATGTTTTCATTATAGAGATTGTACCATTTCTGACATTAACTAAATTTTAAAAGCCCTTAAACCCTTGAACATGGAGAAATTTGCCTCCTAAAATCAAGGTACATTTGTCTTTGTAAATTAGTGATAATAGTGCTAGGGGAAAAAATTAATAAGCCATAATTTTTTAAGTATTTCCCCACTGAGGCACATTTAAAGTACTTTTTGAACGGAGAGTGTATGGCGAAACATGGTAGGGACAGGAATACAATGGAAACTCCTCACTCGGAGACTTTGAGTTATGTGATTCTGTAATTGTTGACTTACCAGCATTAGTAGGATTAGGTCCAGTTAACTCATCAAGGCTGAGAGGCCTCCACATGGACCATTTTCTAAAAGACACTTTACAAGTTATCACCCAATCCATTTAGAGTGAGCAGGGTCTGACAGACAAGTAGTTAAAAAAATAAAAAACAATATACCAAGTGGAAAATGTATTTGCAATATTTCATGCTGTAAACAGTTTAACATTCTTAACGTGGGAAGAGTTCTTCTGAGTCAAAAACACATACATCTCAATAGAAAAAGGGACTAAGGACAAGAATAGGGAATTCACAAAAAAAGAAAAGTAAACTGCCAATAAATACTTTAAAAGAATGTAACCTTTATATGTATATGAAAATAATGAGGTACTAGTTTTCTCTTGCCCACTTTATTTGAGCAAGTTTGTGAGGGTGCTTAATACTTCAGAGATAATACTAAGTTTTATTGCCTCTCTGGATTACCTTACCACAGCAAAAGTTGGAAAGAACTTTGCATTCATTTCAAGCTATTCTGTGTCAGACAGTGTGCTAAAGAAAAGTCAGAAAGGCCCGGCCTAGGTCCATAGACTTCACTTGAATGCAGCAGCACAAATGCAGTTACAAGGGAAAGTTTGCTGCTACAGTTAAGTAATTCAGATGGACTTTTTAAATGGTGAATGGCAGTAAGGTTTTTACAAAGGTAATCACTAAAAGCTGCCAAGGCCCTTTATCGGAAAGAACATAACTTAAATCACTAACCAACTCACAGTGCAACTGAGGTATAATAATAGAAACAGATTTCTTCCAGGGTGCTGGGAGGCTAGATCAAAATGGATCCGCAAAGGATCTTATAAACTTGAGGTCAAGGCACAAGCTGCAGACCAGAAGGGCACATTTTTCGGAATCCCCAGTTAAGGGTCGTATTTGCAAAACCTGAAGAAAGTAATGTCTTTGCGCTGCCCACCCGCCACGTTCCAGTTCCTGTTCACAGTACCCCTTTAGTTTGTGATTTACAGTGCGTGCTTTTAAAATGCAGATTTCCCCCCCAAGCCTTTATTGTTAGCATTTAAGTCATTAGAATTGTAGCCTCAGTATAATTACAGAAACTGACTACATATTCCTGTGTCAGTCTACACAGGACTCAACTGCAGATTCTAACCTTTAAGCTTTTTTTCACTTAATACTAATTTACAGAAATTGTGTTTTAAGACTAACCAGTTCTTAAGCACAATCAGTTCTTCTTTAGGTTTAATTATCCATTTTAGGAACATTATTTTTCTTCTTGCCTTCTTTCTTTTTGTATTTGGAGCTGATTTGAATACTATTGACGGTAATTGTGAGGGGTGTGTGTGCGTGTCTGTGTGGGTGGGTGGATGTTTAACGCACACTGAAGTATTTTAAATCAAAGAATTATAAAGGGAGGGTATACAATTCTCTTTTCTTAGAACACAGCTCTGACGGATGCTAAGAAAGATTTTTGCTAAATGAAAGAAAAATACAAATATAACAAAGTAGATTGACTGTTGTAATTGGCAGGTGGTGGGTTTTCAGTGGAGACAAAAGACTGGGCATTTTTAGACCCACTCTTTTCTTTGGGTCTAATTGAGAATTTGGTCCACTGTAAGAACCCCCATGATGGAGCAGCAACTATTCAAGGTATTCTTTTAACTGTCCAGAGTTTCCACCAGTCCTTGCCTAAGGGAGCCATGACCTGGATGGAAAATGCCACAAAGTATTTAAGCAAATTCTAGACAGTCCCAGTATCTTCCCGTCTCCTCCCCCAGAGGGCTTGGTTTACTGTGGTCTTGTTGGGAATATTCCATGAAGAACACTGACAATGTATCAGATTGGTCACGGTATGAATAATTTTCATGTGTGGAAACACAAAGGCCAGTGTTAAATGAGAGCCTTTATGGAGGCTTTGAACAGCAATAAATTCTGATGAGCAACCTCCCACCCCTGCAGACCGTCTTAATCTTTTTTCAGGCGCACACTGCACAGCTCACAGGAGAAGAGGCAGCCCTCCGAGGGGTAGAAGGAGAGAACAAAACCGGTGGCCTCTCATTCCAGCTGAGAAACAAAATTCACCCAAATTTCACAGAACAGTTTTTGGACAGAAACCAAATGAAAAATTCTTTTCATAGTTGGCCCGATGGCATGCCACCTACAATGACCAAGTGTGCTACTTCTGTATGTGCAGAAGGGTGAGATCGGACACTAAGCTGCTAGTTACTGTGATTTATGTTGTGACCCAAAGCAAAATGACCTCTGGGGGTATGATAGACTATTATATGACTCCTTTGAAGCAGAGAGGAAGAAAGGGGAAAGGATTGAGCACTAATAAGTACTGGTAACATTAAAACAAAGAACAAATAAGTCGTCACGGCAAGGATTTTCAAGTACTGCAGCCCCGCAAAGCTTGAACTCTGCTTGGAATGTGATAAGGGGCCAGGCCTGTTGTGAAATACTTCTCTGGTAGGAGCTCTGAGCCGACAAGCCATATAAAGAAGTGTTGCAGATTACAAGCTTATTTCTTGTCAACATATCAGGGGTGGTCCTTTCACAGCCTAACAATCTGAGGGACACTGAACCCTGACAGAAGAAGCAGCAAGAGAAGTCTGGAAACAAGAGGAGAAAATGGGCTTAAATAATCTAATCTGGACTTTAACTTGCGTTTACCTCCTGTAGTTGATGGGCAGGGGACCTGGAGTGAGGCAAGGAAGTTAATAGAAGGAGCTAGAGCTGTGATGTCAGATAGACCCAAATTTGAATGCTTGCTTCATTACCTACTAACTGCAAGATCCTGGATAAATCTCTCAACCTCCTGAGTCTCAGCTTCCTCTCTGTTGAATAGCTGTCATAAAACATACCTCTCAGCACTGTTTCAAGCATTCAATGAGGTAATATGTACCTCTCAGCATTGTTATAAAGATTAATAAGAAGGAGGCAGGTCAGCACAGTGCCTAGAAGGACATCTAGCAACTTTCTTAATCTTATAAAATGATAGAGTAAGAAACTTGACATGGATTATGAAGATGACCTTATTTGCTGTTACTAAGGATTCCTATTTTCAGTCTTGATTTTTTTAATTGGCACTATCATTGCATACAAGGGCTGTCTGGAAAGTATGAGACCATATAACTGTTCTTGTTTATATTGGCAATGGCTGGATTTTTTCCAGTCAGCCCTCATATATATTTATCGAAAGACTAGTTATATGGTTGGATCATCCAAGTACAAACTAGTTCTCTCATCACCCATTCCCTTAAAATAAAAGCATTACACAACCAGTGGACAGTACAACATTTTGTTGCATAATACTTAGGATAGAGAGTAATTTAATCTCAGTAGGCACCACTTTTGTATAATTTCTGGCTTAAGTATTGGCAACTGCCTAGTGTATTTGCAAGTTTTCGACTTTATTCTACATTATTGTCTGATGTGGGAGTGGGTCTGGTAGTTCTTTAATTTCCGGTTGACAGGTACTTCCCTGGGGAAGTTACAATGACTCTAAATTTTTACTTATACTCTACACCCTGGTCAAAGCATGACATAAAAGTAATACAAAGAAGAATGCACGCTAAGCACATTAGTTACAACTACAATATGTACCTACAGTTTGGGAAAACATTTCTCTTAATAATAAGACTAGGGGAAGCTGGATGGCTCAGCGGGTTAAGCGCTCACTTTGCAGCCCCAGTGACCAGGGATCGAATCCTGGCTCTGGCCCATGCGGACCCATATGCTGAGCTGGGGTGTGCCCCCAGTTCAGTTCTTGCTGGGGCCTGTGTGGGAACCCCCAGCCCAGTTCCTGCCCTGTGCAGCCCCGTGCCCACCTGTGTAGTAAAACTATATGGAAAACTAATGTTGTCAACTATGGAGACTGCTCTGGGCCCTCCCCCTTCTCTCTGTCTCTCTCTGTCTGTCAAAAACCAACAAAAATAAATCTTAATAAAAAAAGACTAGTGATGCAGACATAAGTTCTTTCTAATCAAGAAGTAGTAGATAGTGCAAAGGAAACCATCAACAAAGCAAAGAGGCAACCAACCAACTGGGAGAAAATATTTGCAAACAATGCCTCTGATAAGGGGCTAATATCAAAGCTATACAAAGAACTTGTACAACTCAACAAGAAAAAAACAAGCAATCCAATTAAAAAATGGGCAGATGACCTTAACAGACACTTCTCTC
>PVKE010026525.1:0-22241 GCA_004027555.1 Craseonycteris thonglongyai
TTTAGCTACTATGCATGTGTCCTGATACAGCAGCTTTGGCTACACAGAACGTTCCTGTGCTGCAACTGTATGTACCACGGTGAGCCAGTCACAACAAGCAAAGGTTCAAAGGTTAGAATAGACCGCCTCTCTGACTCTGGCCAATCTGAGCAGGCTTTTTACTAGAACACAGTGTAGCTTCGGGTACAGAACATGTATATTGCATGCATAAAAAGCCTGCTTGGATTGGCTGAGTTAGAGAGGCGGTCCGAGCAGCCTTGCAGTGATTGGTGCGGGATCGAGTTGGAAAATTCGTTTAGCAGCATAGCCAGACGTTTTTCGGGATATACTCGGCATATAAGACGACCCCCGATTTTTGGTTGACTTTTTTTCGTTTCAAAAGTCGTCTTATATGCCAGAAAATACGGTAATGGTATAGAGTTTTAGTCGGAGAAGATGAAAAAGTTCTGGAGATGGGTTGTGGTAACATTTGCACAACATTTAATGAACTATGCACTTAAAAATGGCTAAAATAATAAAAAAATTTTAATTTTTGATTATTATTATTTACAATAATTTTCAAAAGACTTATTAGGCCATAGAGAGCATCAGTAAGTCTAATATTTGTTGATCTATGTTCAACTAGATCCATTTCTATTCTGGAAGTTGGTAAATTTTTCTGGTTATGATATCAAAAGTTGTTGTTTTCTCTGATAATATCAACTGATTCCTGATTTTCCATCTTGAGTCTTGTGCTCCCCCTTTCTCACCAGTTTGTGCTTCCCTCCAGTTTCTCTCAGCCACAAGCAATACCCACTGATTAACAACCTCTGATTAATTAGCCAGGGCACAGCCATCTTTGGCTGATCTGACTTTTCATGTTCTAACCCTACAGGTGCATCCTGACTTCTACTTGTATCAGCATTCACCATTATTGTCATCTAAAACTCCTTAAGCGTGCCAACATGCTCTCTGCAGAACAAATGAAAGGCCCATTTCCTAGTTCTGGCAGATAAGATTCTAAAGATGACGATGAACTTGAGAGGGTAGAATTTATTTCCTATGTTGTGTTTTCAAAATTTCTTAGTGGAAAGAGTCTGGCCCAAATGGATTTAGAAATATAGCCTAGAGGTAATAATTTCCCATGTTTTTATTTCCTCTTTTTCCTCTTTGCTCTATTCTCTCCCTTTCTCTGCAGAAAAATAAGCAAACAAAACACAACTCAACTTAGCTTAGTAGAGACTCTTCACTTTCTTCTCTGAAACACTGGAGTCTTTGCAGTTCAACTAATTTCCTAAGCAGGCTGATCAGGAATTTTTTTCAAACAAGTACTCACTCTAAAAATATTATGGTAAATAAAAATAAGAGTTTCATCTAGTTCTAAATATGTATGTACACATCCTGCATTTGTATAGTGTTTAGTGTTGACCACACACTTTTACAAGCAATTATCTGATTTGATCTTGCCAAGAACCCTGGCAGGTAAGATCATCAAGCCCCCACATTCTAAATGAAGAAACTGAGGCACAGAGAGATTTTGTATGGCCCAAGGTCAGAGGTGAGCAATCTAGAAAATCAAGATTCAATCTAAAATATCTTCACTCCAAGTCTACTTGTTCTATTACATGGTGTGGCCAAAGCCATTAACCAAACATCATTGGTAGTCACCATTTTTGGGCTTCTGCTGTGTGCTTCTTGTCTGAGGGATCGAGAGCTGTCCCTAGAGGACCAAAACTTAGTCCCTCCTCTCTACAAATAGTTCAATGAGAAAGGAAGAATTTGTTCAATAATTAGTGTATGTCAATCAACAAATATATCCTACAGGCAGTAATGTTGCAGGCAAAGTGTCCTACACCTCCTCATACATGAGTGTGTAAGACCATAGGAGTGACACCTGACAGGACCTGTGAAAGGAATTAGACATGGATGAGCTGCTATGAATGGTCTGACTCTCTTCCAGGCATTGCCTGAGTTGCTCTTGGTCACCTGTTTTATCTGGCATGGTTACACTTGGGCTTTCACCACCCTCTTCCATGATAAATCCAGACAATGACTCATCTCTTTTTTCAAATCTTGCCACAGCTTAGATATGCTGACAAACCTGGCCTAACATCTCAGATATCCTTGCTTTCGATTCTGCACACTGGTCCGCACACCCAGCCTTGCCAGCCATAATTGCTTTTCTTCCTCTAGAGCAGGGGTATGCAAACTTTTGGCTTCCCTGGGCCACATTGGAAGAAGAAGGATTGTTTTGGGCCACACATAAAATATGCCAACACTAACAATAGCTGATGAACTAAAAATAATAATGATAGTAATAAAATTTAAAAAATAAATCACAAAAAACTCATGTTTTTAAGAAGTTTATGAATTTGTAAATATATGAACATATATTTACAAATACAAAATGAGAAAGTCATAGAAAATTAACCAGTTACAAAGTATCATATAATAGTTATATTTTATAAGTGTGAAACAGCTGCAAAATTTTGCCCTTACAATTCCCAGTACACATATGGTTTTGTTTTCTAATAGTTACAGGGAAAAATGTCCAGGAGAATTAGTTGACATACTGAACATTTTCCTCAGTTTGATAGAATATCAAGAACAGAGGGCTGTACTCTGTGGACCACAAAGTCTCCCACACCAGCTACAAAAGCAGTTTATCCCAGTTACAATCCCAGCTGTTTCACACTTGGTGCTTATTCATGCTTATTACTGATTATTTCCCTTAGCTCCATTAAGTTTTCTGACACATTGATACTATGGTATACCACCCAAAGAAGACTCATCACAGACTTCATGTTCTGCACGAAATAATTTGGCCAGCGAATTGGACAGATTGAAGAACTAAAGCAGATTCCATTCCACTCAGAAGACTCCAAGGGCCTATGGCATCTCATATGTGAAGAGCCTTGTTCTCTTTACAGAGTGGAGACCTCAGAGAAGCATGAGGTTGCTAGGCTCCAAAGAGGCCTCTAAGTCCTGGGGATTCACATAGTATGGGACAGAATATTGAAGCATTTCAGCCTTGGCACCCTATTGACTCTGTCAGGTAGAGGCTAGGTTGGGAGGCACAGGGAGCAGTGGCCCTGTTCCCACAGGCTTTCATTGGCTGCGCCCAGGGCTGGCCCTAGGCCAGACAGTGGAGGCGGCCCCTCCCTCCCTGCTGCCTCTCCTTCCACTCTCTTTTGCCGTTCATATCTCCTCCCTTGATGCTAAGTGTCCTTATGAAACCTTTGGTTCCCAAGGCCACTCAGGGTTGTTTTCTCCTTAGTTCAGCTTTGTCTGGACAACACTTCATGTGTCAAACTTTCAGTTTTCACTGCCCCCCCCAATGTACCTTTCCAGTATTACTCTGAGATCTTATGTCAGCTAATATAGAAATATCGTTAATAGCTCCAGAAATAGTCCACCTGAGTCTCTTTAGTAGTAGCAATTGGGTATGTCTGGCTTTCCAGATTTCCCTGCAAGTTCCAACTTGGGCAGTATGACAGAAAAGTAACTTGGGCAAGCCTTTGGCAGCTTCTGCTGGCCACCTACTCCACCTACATGTAGGGTAAATCACAGACATAAATGTCTGCTTGGTTAATTATTAATGTGATTGATGGTTACTGATTATCCAAACTCAAGGTCATAAATGTTTTGCATCTATTGGGTACTTAATAAGTGCTTCTTGGCTGAAATGATCTTTGAACAGTATTTGTCCAAGAATTTTACTCTCTTAAATTATAGGCACAGATGAGGCACCAATATTCCAGAAAAGAATCTAGAGCAGAGGTGTCCAAACTTTTGGCTTTCCTGGGCCACAATGAATTAAGTTCATTCATACTGGAACTAAATTTAGTATTAGAATTTCAAGAATTTTTCTGGAGATACACAAACTATGTACCCTTTTTGGGTTGTTTTACTGTGGGAATACATACTGTGTGAACCTGAATTTGCTGGAACTATGATTCCCAGAATTCCAATATGGTTCTGAGATACAATTGGCCAAAAGAGGAATTTGCGTAAGGTTGAGAAGGCAGGAATAATGTGGCCATTATTCTACAAAGGTGACAGACATAGAGGTATCCTCACTCTCTCCTGCTTTGTGTTCAGCTCATCCCAACTGCCAACATGACTGACGAACAGCACCTGGGGGCCCTTAACCAGAAGCTCAGCTGTAGACCTTCAGCAGCAATAGTTATGCAGAAATCACGGCTTTTGCCAACTCTTCATGGTCTTACTCTGGCAACTGGATTTATCTAGTTTCCCAGGTAGATACCCCCGCAAGTTTCAAATTGCCTGCTATGACAGCCCGTGGAGGGTGGGGCTGATTAAAGATCTCTCTCTGACTCCCTCACCTCTTCCTTTCTGTCCCTCCCCTCCCCATCTAATCTCACAATTGGCTAATGAATCCCTTCTTCCATAGTACTCCCACTATGAATAGTTCTGCTTCCCTGATTAAACCTCAACTGAGTTCCTTGCCTTACCATGTAGGAAGCAATCAACCAGCCAACAAGATTTCACACCAGAGCTAAGAGTTGGCTCCACACTTCTTGTTTCTGCAGAAAGGTGTACACAGGTACACTTAATATCTATTCATTCTCAGCAGAAGTAAAGATAAGCTACATAAGGCAATATTCTATATAAATCCTCTTTCTCGTGATCTAAAATAAGGACCCAGCCTTGTAAAAAAAAGGCTAAGAAGTGATTAAATTGTCCTTTTTGGATTTAAAAGATAGTGTTAAATAGTGAGTGTCAGTTTTCTTTAAATGGTGAAGCCTCAATTTTACCTGCCAGTTCACAATAGTGCATAAAGGAAATTGGAAACCATAGTTTTTATGCCCTGTTTGAATGGTAAGGCTCCCATCTTTAGTCTTGAGCTGTGTATAGCAACAGCATAATAATAATAAATATTTTTCTCACCTTCTGGAAGTATATTGCATAATAGATCTCCCAAGCACTGACTTCCTTTATTATTCACATATTTCACCCTCTTACATACCCCCCAAGTGTCTCATCTCAGTTGCCACCAAATGCAACTTCTGATTATCTGATGAATTCCTCTATGAGCTGCAAACAATTCTTGTATGCCCCCTTGCTTCCTCTATACTTTCTTATGCCCCCAAGAGACCATCCTAAATTCCAAATGCCTCTTCTGTCATGATCTGAGAATATTCTGTCATGTGGCGTTAAGTGTAGCGAGAGGACTCATGCACTGTGCCACATACATTACTGGAGTATCACACACACAAAGGAAAACAGCAATTTAAGAAATCTGTTGAGTCTAAGAGAGGCATCTGCCTTTGATAGAGATATGTACCTGCTGTTTAGTGGACAGGATAAGGAGCTAGAATAAAAATAATACCAGACAAGTAACAGGAAAACCTGAAAGAGCTGCGTTCTCTCTAATCCTAACTGTACTAACTTGCTGGGCAGCTGTAGGTAAATCACGCATCTATTGGGATACATTTGCCTTTCTAGAGTGAAAAGTTTACCTAATCATGTAATAACCAGGAACAAAGACTCCATTTCCCAGGCTTCTTTACAGCTAGGTATATCCAGGTGACTAAATTCTGGCCAATAAGATGTAAGAGGAACAATGATTATATGGAAATTTCCTTAGACTGTGCCTTTCGCTTTGTCTCTTTCTCCTCCCACCCTACTGCTTGGGATGTGAAAATGTTAAATTGAATTCTATCTTGACACTTGTCAAGAACTATGCTTTAGTGACTATGCAATCAAAGTTTATAAGTATCCTGGGTTACCAATGACTGAGGGGGCCCTACACCAGACTTTTATGTGATAGAAAAATAAATTTCTATATTATTTAAGCTGCTGTTTTTCAGATCTCTGTTACAGTTAGATATGATCCTAACAAATTTATGTGTTACTATTTTTCTATAGTATTTCGATGCCTTTAGAGTTAATAAGATAAATATCCAAATAAAATGTTATGACATTACCAATATTTTAAACAACATATACTTTTTAATTAGTAGAAACAACTGCTATTGCAGTTTTCCTGGAGATGTGTGATGCTAAAAAAATTTTATGCTCAAAAATATTGGGGCACTGCTCTAGAGGTTGGGTAGAACTTGAAAATGAATAGAGGAAGAAGCAAGAATAGAAGAAAAGTCACAAGCTTGCCTTTTTTCCACTTCACACATCCACCTAGCTAATCTACTTGGCATAATTGGAGAAAGAAAATAAAAGCACTTGAGGGAAATCATCTATAGCCTCACCACAGCTCAGTGGAGTAACCAACAATGTCCCTGAGATTTGTCCCCAGGTGTCCCAAAAGTTGTTTGCTTAGCTGGTTCTAGTCTCCGTAGGACTCATGGTCTGAACTATTCAAGTCTTCAGTGATGCAGGGGTATGTTTTACTTGTTCTGTTCCTCGTGACACTTTGTCACTTCTTTTCTGTACTTGAGATAGAATCTTGACAGAGCTCCATGCTCAGATTTCCTCTAGGATTCTAACCATTTTAATCGTCCCTTCTGTTGTTCCCCATTTCATCAATTTCAGCTTTCCTAGATTCATGATCTCCTCTCTCACCTCTCCTGGCTCTCTGCTAAAATGCAAAATAAGCACAGTTTTATCAGAAAAATTGTCAGCGATTCCTTCATCCAAGTGTACTCATTACATCTTGATCGCATGTTAACTTGGAGACAGAATTCAGAGCCTTCAGTGATTATCGCAGAAACCCCATTACTCCAAGTACTTTTATTTCATTTCTCTGGTCTTGACTGAAGCTTTGTGGGTCACAGAGAAAGATCAAAACAAGCAGTGTATTGTTAGATAGTTCTCTTATCCTAAAGGCCCTCTCTGGCCCTGAACAGCATTATTATTGGAATTTTCTCTCCAAGTCTTCATATGGTTCCCAGACCATCTGGTTTCTCCTTTCTTTATTCTCCCTCCCTACTCTCTACTCCTTTTTCTGTGCAGGTTGTTTGAGCTCTGCTCCAGCTTTGAGCCAATTTTTGCATAGCACATCTCTGCAGACTCATACTCTTCAATAAACTTAACCAAACAAAGGCCTGTCAATGACAGAAACCTCTGGAGAGTAGTTTACCCATTCTCTCTTGTTGCCTAACTTTGCCCCTTGAGGCCTCACCTTCTCTCACAGTTTGTATTTCTTACAAATAAATATCATGTCCTTTTTGAGGGGAAATCTGCCAGCAGCTAAGAGAGTAAAATGTCTCTACCCTACAAATTTCTATGGATGCACTGACCTTTCCTCGGGTATATTCCCAATTACCAATTTGTCCTGGTTTTTTAATTTCATGGGTTCATTGAAAAGAATTTAGTGCTTTCCGTTTTGCTTTACTTTTCTTAAAATTATTGTTGTGAGCTTGATCTAGAACAGTTTCGCATAGACACTTAAACACAGGTAGACATTATCATTCTAGAAAAATGTTTCCTCTTAGATTTTAATATTTACAGGTAAAGAAACTAAGTGGATATTTAGCAGAATGGGCATTACTGACTTGAACTTAGGAAATTGAAAATGGAATCAAGTGATTTAGACCTTTAGCTCTGGGCTTTGCACTACACATGTAATTTCCAACAGATCCTATTAGCCTTTGTAGCATAAGGAAAAAGCCATAATTCCTCCGTAGGGCATAAAGGTGCGAAGACCATTTCATTTGCCCAGGACAGTACTGGCATAGTGTTAAAGAGAAGCCCTTTTCGTTCTCACAAATGTCCAGTGTTGGACGATAATCTCTGGTGACCGTGGGTGAGGCACATACAGTCTGGTTTCTAGCACAGTGGCACACAGGAGAGGTGGTGCTTATAGTGCCTAAGAGTGCAGGCTTTGTGTTCCAATGGTCTGGATCAAGTTCTGGCTTCCCCACAAGATAGCCCAAATCCTTAGGGTTCTAAGCTATTAAAGGAAAGAAACTAACTCTAGCCGCTTTAAACAGAAAGGGGATTTATTAAAGAATTGGGATGACTCATGTTAAATTGCCAGAAAGCTGGAGACCCATGATCAGAGGTTAGGCATTTGGGGTGATACCCAAAATCACATTGTAGGACTGGTCTGGTGGTAGAAGCTGTGACTTTTGCTGGTAAGGTGCCTCCCCCTGCTCCCAGCTGGCAACACTGCAGACCTAGGACCTGACCTTGATGCAACCAGCACTGACCTTGAGAGGACTGTCCATGGCCTCTAGTTCTTTATGTTGCAGAAAAGCTACAATGTGGAGCTCTGGGGTTATCCCCGCCTCAGGTAATTTTTACACATCTCTTAAACAATCACTTTTACTATGCTGCTGTGAAACCCCATTTTTTAATAAAAAGTGTAGTGGATATGCAATGTTATTTTAGTTGCAAGTGTACAATATAGTGATTCAACATTTTTATACCCTACAATGGGATCCCTCACCTAATTCTAATAATCATTTGTCACTTTGCAAACTTATCATTATACCCACTTTGTTGAGAGTTTTTATCATAAATTATAAAATTTTGTCAAATGCTTTTACTGCATCTATTGAGATAATCATTATATTGTTATTCTGGGTTTTATTGATATGCTGAATCATATTCATTATTATACAGATCTGGAGCCACCCTTGCATTCTTGGTATAAATCCCACTCGATCATAGTGTATGATCTTTTCAATGTATTTCTGGATTCAGTTTGTTAATATCTTGTTCAAGATTTTGACATCTAAGTTTATCAAAGATATTGGCCTATAATTATCTTTCTCTGAAATATGTTTGTCTGTTTTTGGTATCAAGGTAATGCTGGCCTTGTACAATGAGCGTGGAAGTGTTCCTTCCTCTTCAATTTTTTGGAATAGTTTGAGAAGGATAGGTACTAATTCTTCAAATACTTGGTAGAATTCACCTGTAAAGCTTTTAGGTCCTGAGCTTTTGTTTATTAGGAGTTTTTTAATTTTGTGATGTTGTTATTGTTTGTTTTATTACTGCTTCAATTTCATTGCTAGTAATCAGTCTGTTCAGATTCTCTTAGTTCCTGCATTTGGTCTTGGAAGGTTGAATGTTTCTTGAAATTTATCCATTTCTTCTAGATTGGAAAATTTGTTGGCATATAATTGTTCATAGTATTCTTTAATGATCCTTTGTATTTCTGTCATGTCAGTTGTAATCTCTACTCTTTCATTTCTTATTTTATTTATAGGTGTTCTCTCTCTTTTTTTTTTTTGATGAGTCTTGCTAGAGGCTTGTCAATTTTATTTATCCTTTCAAAGAACCAGCTCTTTGTTTCATTGATATTTTCCATTGTTTTTCTGTTCTCTATTATATTTATTTCTGCTCTGAACTTATTTTCTTCCTTCTTTTTCCATTGGGTTTTGGTTCTTTGTGTTTTTTTCTTTTTCTAGTTCCTTTAGGTATATATTTAGATTGTTCCTTTAGGATTTTTCCTACTTCTTGAAGTAGGCCTGAATAGCTGTGAATTTTCCTCTTATAACTGTTTTTACTGCATCCCATAAATTTTATAAAGTTATGTTTTTATTTTTCTTGTTTCAAAGTTGTTTTTTATTTTCTGGCTGATTTCCTTTTAATTCATTAGTTGTTTAGAAGCATGTTGTTTAATTGTTATCCCCACATATTTGTGTTTTCTCTACTTTCCTTACTATAATTGATTTCTAGTTTCGTGCCATTGTAGTCAGAAAATATGCTTGACATAATTTCAATCTTCTTGAATTCATTGATGTTTGCTTTATGGCCTAGTATGTAATCTATCCTGGATAATGTTACATGTGCACTTGAGAAAATTATGTAATCTGCGGTTTTTTGATGAAGTGCTTTATAAATGTCTATTAAGTCAAGCTGGTCTTATGTGGATTTAAGGCCATTGTTTCCTTATTTATTTTCTGTCTGGATGATCTGTCCATTGAGGTAAGTGAAGTATTAAAGTCCCCGACTATTATTGTATTTCTATTAATTTCTACCTGTATGTCCATTAATATTTGTTTTATATACTTGTGTGCATAGATATGTACAATTGTTATATCCTCTTCTTAGATTGACCTCTTTAAAATTATATAATGCCTTGTCTGTTTTTCACATTCTTTGTTTTAAAGTCTATTTTGTCTGATATAAATATTATGACTCCAGCTTTTTTTAACATGTTTTTTTTTAATATATTTTATTTATTTATTTATTTATTTATTTTTGACACACACAGAGAGAGAGAGAGAGAGAGACAGAGAGAGAGAGAGAGAGATACAGAGACAAAGAGAGAACTGAACTGGGGGAGCTCCCAGTTCAGCATATGGTTCCACACGGGCCGAGGCCGGGATTCGGTCCTCGGTCCCCGGAGCTGCAAAGTGAGCGCTTAACCCACTGAGCCATTCCCGGCCTCCCCCAGCTTTTTTTAAATTTTTTTTTTTTTCATATTCAGGAAATATCTTTTCATATCCTTTTATGTTTAGTCCATGTGTGTCTTTTGATCTAATGTGAATCTCTTGTAGGCAGCATATAGGTGAGTCTTATTTTCTTATTCATTCTTCCATCTAATGTCTTTTGATTAAAGTATTTAGTCAATTTACATTTAAAGTAATTATTGATAGGTATGTACTTTTTGTCATTTTGTTAATTGTTCTTTGGTTGTTTTTGTTGTTCTCTGGTTCTTCTTTTTTTGATCTCTTTCCTTTTGATTTGTTGATTTTCTTCAGTGTTTTGATTCAGCTCCTTTCTCTATTTACTTTTCTGTGTATAGTTTTTGTATATTTTTGGTTTATGCTTACCTTGAGTTTCATATCTGTTTATCTACCTATATCTATAGCAGTCTATTTTAAGTTGATAGGCATTTACATTTAATTAATCATATTATAAAATTACTACAATTTTATTCCCCCCTCCACTTTTTTTTGACATCATGTTTTATATCTTTTTGTTTTATATATCCACTGATTATTTGTTGTAGTTATATTTAACTTAACTACTCTTGTTTTTTAACTTTCATATTAGTTTTTTAAGTGGTTGATTCACTCTGCTTATTGTATATATGCCTTTACCAGTGAGATTTATTTTTCTTATATTTTCTTATTTCTGGTTATGGCTTTCTCTTTTCTGCATGAAGAAGACCCTTTAACATTTCTTATAAGGAAAATTTAGTGTTTCTGAATGCCTTCAGTTTTTGCTTGTCTGAGAAACTCTGTCTCCTTCAATTCTGAATGGCAATCTTTTGGATATAGTATTCTAGGTTGTAGGTTCCTTTCTTTGAGCATTTTAAATATGTTTTGACACTCTATTCTAGCCTGTAAATTTGCTTCTGAGAAATCATCTGACAGCCTTCTGGATTTTCCCTTGTATGCGACTTGTTTCATTCTTGCTACCTTCAAGGTAACCTCTTTATCCTTAATTTTTACCATTTTAATTATAATATGTCTTGATGTGGATCTCTTTGGGTTCATCTTGTTTGGAACTCTCTGTGCTTCCTGGATATGGATGTCTGTTTTCTTCTCCAGATTAGGAAAGTTCTCAGCCATCATTTCTTCAAATATTCTTTCTGCCTTTCTTTCTTCTCCTGGAATCCCTATAATTACAAATGGTAGAATGCTTGATGTTATATCAGAGATCTCTTATACTAGCTAGCCTCATTTTAAAAATTCTGTTTCATTTTGCTATTCTGATTGGGTAATTTCCACTATTCTGTCTTCTAGGTCATTAATCTATTCATCTTTGTTAACTAAACTGATGTCGATCCTTCTAATGTAGTCCTGATTTCAGTTATTGTATTCTTCATCTCTGATTCATTCTTTATTACATTTTTTATCTCTTTCTTTAGGTGCTCTCAAGTTTTTCTATTGTACTCTCAAGTTTGTTGAGAACCCTGTAACTTTTTCTTTGAATTCTTTATCAGGCAAATTACTTATCTTTGTTTTATTAGGGTTTTTTTTCTGGATTTTTTTTTTTGTTCCTTCATTTGGGGGATACTCTTTTGTCTCCTGTCATGTTTGACTTTCTGAGTTTATTCCTATGAATTAAATGGAATAGCTATCTCTCCCAGTCCTTAAAAGGTGGTCTCTATGTAGACTATGTATCAGATAGTTTAGAAAGGCCAGTTGGAGTCAGGGCATGTGCCTGTGGTCCCTGGTGTATTGCCTGGACTGAATGAGTGGGTTCCAGGTGGAGCATACTGGTGTGTGTGAGCTTCCTTGCCCTTCTGATCTGGGTGGGGCTGCCTGGTATGGCAAGAACTTCTTGGTGCACACACTTGGCATGTCCTGGTGCTTTAATTGTCTGTTTTCAGAGCAGGGTCTGGGTGGGGCTGCTCTGTGTGTGCTTCACATGCCCCATTGATTTATTAATAATTGCCTGTTGCCAGGGATGCTCTGCTTGCTTGTGTCTCAGTGCCTTCCTAGCTCTGTCTTTTCTTTGGGTGGGGCAACCTTTTGGACATGCACAGCCTCACTTTGCTAGTCTGCATCCTCTCCTGATGGGGCAGCCCTGTGCATGTGCACAGTAGCCCCCAATTCACTCTACACAGGGCATCACTGAATGAAGGTCTCATGGTGTTTTGCTAGCTCTGCACTTTCTCCTGGAGGAGTAGCCCCACATGAGCACACATTAGCACCCCACTGTCTACACTTTCTCTGGACAGGTTAGCCCTGTGGGCAGGTACTGAAACATTTTGCTATAGCTCCACACTATCTCTAGATAGGAAAGCTTGCATGCACATGCAGCCTCGAGGGTGCACAAAGCAGCTCCCTGCTGTATCCATTGGATCAATCTCAGTGTGGAAGGGCTCCTTGTATGCATTCCATGGCACCCTCATATTTCTGCTGGTTCTAGCTCCAGGAGGGGTGGCTGCAGACATGCTACAATGGCCCTACAGATTGGCCAGAGAACCTGAATGGAGCACCCACCTGCTATGCAAGTACAGGAGAGATGTAAACAATGCCACTCACCTGTTCTTCTGGTCCTGGATTATTCCCTCAGTTCCCAGAGAACTCTCACAGTTCCTTCCATCTTCTCTCTATGGTTGTGCTCTTTCTCTCTCTGTCTCTGTCTCTCTCTCACTTATTATGCAGATGCTGTTCATTTGTCTCTCAGTTGTCTCTCAAAAGGAACAGCTCTAACTAGTGTAGGTGTACATTCTCTGTGTTCTTGGAAGGGGGGAGGGGGATGAGCTCAATATGCTTCTACTCTGCCATCTTAGACCCACCTCCTGGAACCTTTTCTACCATCCACTTTGGAGCTCCTGGGTCTCTGATTTTATTGTCTGAGAATGCTCTATTCCAATATTTGCATGATCATACAAATTAATGAGCACAAAACAGGCTCTTCTATGAAGCTATAAACCACTATAAATAAAGAAGAAAAAGGCAATGTAAGAATCTTCTGCTTAAACATAGAAGGATATGCTTAGACATGATTTAGAAAAGCAGCACATACTGACAAAAAGAAAATCCTTGATAAACTGGTAAATCAGTCCCCACAGTAGACTCTAATATGCCTTGCTGTTTTTATGGCTCATATTGAGCAATTTTTTACAGACATTGTCCAGCTCTGTAGGACAATGCACAACCTGGGATTTGCACATTAGCCACTGTTCTTGCTAAATCAGCAGGTCTTTAACTCAGAGTCCTGTGCCATTGAGCTCTCTGAAGAGGTAGTGGGAAGGAAAACATGTTCTCTAGTCTCATTCAAATTTACTTTACTCATTTGGCAAAGATGCTCAGGCAGGTGAAGCTATGGGAAGACCGAGCATAGAGTCAGCATTACATTGAGGGGCAGATGCTGTTCACTAGTGTCTCTGGAGGTGGAATTCCCATCCTTAATGAGTAGCCGAGATACTCCCTGTGCTTGCCAAACTCCAAAACTAGAAAGCTGAGCTTGGGCTACTGTTCAGGGAATTTAATGAACAATGACAAGATTTGAAGTTGATGATTCGAATGTGTTCAATCATGCTCTTGGTAGAGAAGGTTCTCACTGTGATAGATGGAATTTTCTATTTTAATTACAAACCACTTGTGAACTATATTTAAAATGTTTTTTAAAAAATAAGCTTAGATCTCAATTTTCATTCCACAGTTGGATTCTGTGAAAAAAAAAAATAGTGGCAATAAGCTTTTCTTCCAGATTCTCATAAGCTAAGCTTGTGGGGGGGTGCATGAGACCAGAACGGAAGGGGGTACAGGAAGCCAGGCTAAGTCACCTATCTGGATCTCAATTCATCTGGTTTATTGTGCTTTCTTCCTCTGAACCTTGAAGTTTTATAGAAAATAAATTTGGACTAGTTATAAAAATGATGGCAATGAGGCTATTTTTTTTTAATTTTTTTAAAAGATTTATTTTTATTGTTTTTGACAGAGAGAGAGAGAGATACAGAGACAGAGAGAAGGGGGAGGGCCCCGAACAGTCTCCATAGTTGCACATCATTGGTTTTTCCACATAGCTTCATTCCACAGGTGGGCGCGGGGCTGCACAGGGCAGGAACTGGGTTGGGGTCTTGCCACGGTGAGAACTGAACTGGGGGCATTCCCCCGTTCAGCATATGGGCCACATGGGCGGGGATTTAATCCTCAGTCCCCGGGGCTGCAAAGTGAGCACTTAACCCACTGAGCCATCCTGGCTTCCCCAAGGCTATTTCTGCTAAAAGAAAGATGAAACCCATTTTTAAAAGAAAAACAGATGTAGTTTATACATGAATATAAATTTTTTTAAAAATGACTGAATTTGGGGGGAAAATCTATGCTCTGTATAGCTAATATCCATAAATAAATCAAAAGTAGATCTCATAGAACTTCATCTAGCTTGTGGAGCAACTTGTTCAAGTCAGAAAAGACAACACTTTTTCCATGGCTAAAAGCTTGGGGGAAACATGGCTGTGCATTGTGGCAAAAGAAGGCACACCCCATGGTACATGGCTTGGTGAGTGTCCTGGTTGGTGCCAGGACCTGGGCTCATCCCGTGGCCTGAGCCACAGATCAGTTTCTTGATGGGATTTTCTAGTCTTGCACTAAAAGCAGAGTGTAGAGATAGGAAGGCAATGGGACTGTAATGGATAAATTATGTCCTCCCAAAAAGACATAGAAGTTTTAAGCTCCAGTACCTGTGAATGTAACCTTGTTGGAAAATAGGGTTTTTACCAAAAATCAAGTTAACATGAGGTCATTTGGTTGGGGCCTAATATGACTGGATCATTGTAAGAAAAGGAAATATGGACACAGAGACAGACACACACAAGAGGAATCCATTGTGAAGACTCAGGGAAAGAGTCATCTATAACCAGAGAATGTCTGCATCTACCAGGAGGTAGGAGAGAGGCTGGGAGCAGATCATTCCCTCCCATCTTCAGAGAGAGAGAGAGAGGAGAGGGGAGAGGGGAGAAGGGAAAGGGAGGAGGAGAGAGGGGAAGGAGAAAGAGAGAGGGAGAGAAGAGAGAGAAGAGAATGTGTGTGTGCATAGCCCTGTTGATAGCTTGACTTTGGACTTCTGGCCACCAGAATTATGAGCCAATACAGTTCTGTTATTTAAGCCAGGAAGTTTGTGGTTCTTTGTTATGGCAGCCCTACCAAACTACAGAGACAAACAATAGGGAGGCAGCACAATACAAAGCTTCTGAGCCAGACCTGAACCAGGAGGTCCAGATTCAACAGAGGCCACATTCACCGAAAGTTGTCTCCCAAGGCTGTAGAGGTCGTGTAGCTGATTCAAAAAGTGAGCCTCAGGAAGTGTTGTAGAAGTGCAAACCTGTGGGGAGGGAAGGAACCAATTCTGGAAGAAGGCGAGGGGTGCAGAGAAGCCTGATCAGAGTCAGGGGTGCTGGCTCGAGGCCTGTGGAGAGAGCTGCCAGCAGACCTCATGCCAAAACCATCAAAATTAGACAGAAGTATAGTGTCTTGGGCCTGCAGAATGAAGGAGACAAGACCTAATAACATGGCTTCAGGATTAAGAAAAGCACACTTGGGGAAGCCAGGATGGCTCAGCAGGTTAAGCACTCGCTTTGCAGCCCCAGGGACTGAGGAGTGAATCCCAGCCCCAGACTGTGCGAACCCATATGCTGAACTGGGCTGTGCTTCCCAGTTCGGTTCTCACTCCCTAGTTCTGCCCCTGGTTCAAGGGGACATGCCTCCCATGGGGGAGGTCCCCTGACTGGTTCCCACCCTGTGCTGCTCCCGCCCACCTATATGGAAGAAACCATGTTGAAAATTGATGACATACAACTATAGAGATTGCTCTGGGCCCTCCCCCTTCTCTCTGTCTCTGTCAAAAACAAAAAATTAAAACTTAAAATTAAAAAAAAAAAAAAAGAACACACTCAGAGTCAAGAGGCTTGAGCAATTCGGAGATGAACTAAGGTATTCTTGATTCCAGTCAAAGCAAATGGGAGGGGGAAAAAAAACAACAGGAACAAACAGTTCTTCAAAAACAAAAATGTGTTTATATGTCTATTTTACGTCCATAAAAATAAATAAATAAGATAAAAAAATATAATGTACTAGTGGTCACTGTTGCAGAGTCTAGTTTTCTTACTATGCAGAGAAACCCACAGAACATTTGAGGCTGTTAAAAAATTTTCAACTCTTAACTAGAGAGGAATGACCCCATATGGTTATATCACACTGAGAACTTACTTGTCTCCTTTAGGCAGCATTTCTGAATGTTTTCTATTTCCTACAGATAAACATCAAGCCATAAATTGCATGTTTGGTTCAATGGAAATACCGAGGCAATTGCCAGTTCAGAAAAGATAAAGTCTGATGGCCTAGGAGTGAATTTTCTGAGTCTCATGTTATGTTTGCAAAACAACCAGAACTAAACTGAGCCTGCAAGTGAAATGGAAATCAGTGTTTCAGAACAAAAATAGAATAATGTGTGAACTCTCCTCTCTTGATCACATCTGAGCAGAGGCAGAGGCACTGGGTTTTCATTTCTGTTTGTCATTCTTGTCTTACCCACACATAAATGAACCAGATAACTGAGGTCTAATCATGGTGTCCCGAATGGATACGTTTTCCTAGACAGTTTCAAATCATTTCATAACCACATTCAGTTTAAATGTGCTTTCTTTGTAACCCATGAAAGGAATGTGATGGTCCTCCGCCACACAAAATACAAACATTATCCACATCTCCAAATATGCAAAAGACTGTCCAGATGTTGTCATTCTGAATCCTTCAAACCTGGTCTTTTTCTACTAAAGAAAACCGTCTCTGACTCTTAGAAGAAAAGACTATAAATATATCACATATTCACAAAATTTTTATAAAATTTTTGGAAATACAGATAATGATGACAATTCTATTTTCAGCTTCGTTGGCCATAAGAGCAGAGATTAATAGGTTTGTGTGCGGCATTTACCTTATACTGCATGACAGAAGTGAAATGCTTTTATATGATGCCAAGTAAATAATCTCTGAAGAGTGTTACCTGGAACTTTAATTTTATTGTGTCCTGAAGATTTTTAAGGGGATATATCAAAGGTCTTTTATTAAATACCATTAGATATGGTTTTACCAGATTCAGAAGAGCTTTATAAGAAATGCAATAAGAATATAGGGTCATTGAATCATCCAGTTAGGGTACATTTTAATCAGTAACTGGACTCAACCATACATCAATTTTATCTTGGTAATAAAAATAATAAAAAAGTACTTAATTGAGCATTTAAAAAATCTATTGCATCCTATTGTGTGAAAACACTGAGAGGAAGAAACACAAATGACACATGCAAACCAACCAGTAAGAATAAATCTATCTAATAAGAATTATACTAGTAAAGTGGCAACTATCAATGTCTGTCGAGGATCTACTTTGTCCTGGGCTGGGTGGTCAGGCTTTGCCTGTACCATTTTTCTCCTCACAGCTCTTTGAGAGAGATGTTGTCTTCATTTTACAGTTAAGAAAACTGAGGCTTAGGGAAATGCTTGCCAAACATCCCACTGTCAAGAACTATGAAGGGTCTCAGATTTTTACCCTACTTGCAAACTAATGAGTTAGCTTGCCACTGTTTCATGCAGGCTGCCAGAAAACCCAAAACTCCTGGGTCAGAAACAAAGGACTTCATTTCCATGGCTCAACCCACAGCATAAGGTTTGTGTGCACATCAACTACCTAGTTAGTGTGACTAACCATCAGAGTTTGCCCAGGACTGTTTTAGTTTTAGTATCGAATGTCCCAAACAAATCAAGACAGTTGGCCACTTGTTCCCCTTGTCCCCTCTAAGTCCTACAAAGGCTATGAGGAGAAGCTGAGGTGTGATGCCCACACAGTAGACCTGACTCAAAGCTGAGAAACCCCCAGTCTTATAAGGAACCTATTAAAGTTGCTCAACTTTTGTCCCCGAAAGAGACATTTTCATTATCTTGGATAACAAACAAATCTGCCCAGTGCCCTAGAAGGAGACGCTGTATCTTCTATTCACTATGCAAACACTCTAGAAAAGATTATACAATACAAAAGCATTTACCAATGCAGAAGTGTGAGAGACTTGTAGAGTCTTGTCTCTCTACCTCCCAACTCCTGCAGCTAATAAGTGGTGGAGACAGTATTTAAATCCAGATCCTTCAGATGTCAAAACCCATGAGTTCTCATCCCTCTTAAATTATTATACTCAGATTTACAGCATTAAGGCCAAAGAAGATCAACTTTTCTTTTCATTGAATCTTTAAACTCTTAGTCATATTTTAAAAACATGCATTTTCAATCTTGAATGAGCTTATGGAATAGAAATTTGGAGGTATTGCTGAAATGATGCTGTAATCCAAAATAAAGTTAAATGAGTCAGTTAACCTAGTTGACGTCTAAGGACTCTTTCTTCCCTAGAAGACTAGGATTCTCCTTCTACATAATTACTCCTTGCTTTTTTCTTTCCCCTTGTTGTGATAAATGCCTTATATGAAATTATATTATACTGCCTCATTTTGAATACAGGCAGAATTTCAGCTAACCTGGTATATATATTTTGATACTAGAGTAATCAAAAAACAAGTTTCATTGTAAACAGAAAGCAATTAAGATTATAGCACAGAAACTTGCTTTTTCCAATTTTTTTTTTTACAAATTTTTATTAAATGTACAGTGGTAAACACAGCATCAAGTAGGTGTAACTTTTTAAAGCTAGGTATATTTTTTCTTCAATATTCAGATCAAATTTCCTTTTTCTTTTTGTTTAACCTAAGGCACTAGCAGAGTTATTACTGTATGTTCTTAAAAGTTATTTTGATTTTCTTTCTGGGTGGAGCTGGTTCTTCCTTCTATTGCTCTCCAGAGATCAAAGGAAAATGAAAAGAAGAACCAAATAAGCAAACAGAGAACAAAAGACCTGTAGCAAAAGTGTTTCTGTACTGCCGGAGTGATACTTTGCCATAAGGACATTGTGACCAAATGGGTGCTCAGAAGTTAAGCAAAATGTGAAAAAGTTGATGAAAACAGTCCATCCTTCAGAGAAGTAACTGGTGATTAAATGCTCTCAGGACACAATCACATCACCCAGAAACCACATGGATTATCTTGTAGGAACAACTGTGGTCCCCATTCTGGGATCTTTAGGTTGTTCGGGGAATACTAAAATTGACAGCCAGGATCCAGAACTACTTTCATTGAGGGGAGAGATTACATACTCTCCCAGCAGAGGCCTTCAGGAGCCAGACCATCTATTTAGATGCAGGAAGCCGAAGTAACACCATAGGGAATGGTGTGGCCCAGGGCAGATTAGAGAACACTCAAAAAACATTCAAATTCAATTTTAACAAAATGACCCAAATTGACTCTGAGTTAATTTTGGCAGTCAGAGGGCTAAATTGTAACTCTGTGTCCCAGCCTAGCTCAGACACAGACTGTTGGCTGGAATCTTAGCACCAGTGAGAACATGCCAGTACCAAACTTTGGTCTGTACATTTGAGGAAGAAAAGTAAAAATATGACTTGCTTATCAAATATAAGTTGACTGACAAAATCTTTCAGAACATGGAGTCCACTAGATAGAAAACAAGGGAAGGGGTGATTAGAAAGGAACTGTTTTTCTTTCCAAGTGAATCAGGACCTGGCATGTTAGGAACCACAATGCACTTTAATTGTGTAAGACAAAAAATATCCTTATTTTTGGAAGAAATACTCTTTTGAGAACTAGCGGCTCTACTTTCTACTTCCCAACACAAAGTGTGATGATGCCCCTGGCTTAGGAAGTACAGACTTTACACAAGCCTTATTGGCATTTTCTCTTCTGAGCTGAATGGGCTTTAGCAAAGCATATTGCTGCTTCTATGAAGTGTATTCTGGCTTAAAAACCTAGAATGCTAGCATTTAAATAAGGACCAGTTTTTATGTGGTTTTGCTCTTGAAATCAGCTCCTTTGCCTGCATGACACCTAGATTACAGCGTTGTAGCTTACATTTACACAGGGCATTTTTTTTACATCTTCTTTTCTACATTCTTCTCTCTCTCTGCTTAATTTTTGACATTCCTTTTTTTGCCTTGATACCATAGCTATTTTCTGACCTTTCTCATAGTTCACAGGTTGAAGATTCTTTTTTTGTCATTTCTATTTTCACGGAATACACACTAGTTGCAAAGGATGACCCTTAAAATGCCTGTTTATCACAGCTGCTTGTCATTTTTGTCTTCCAACTGCATCAGTAAGAATTTTTGGTGATTGGCCTTGCTGGTCCTCCCTTTCTGAAGTGGAATTCTAGAAAATTGGAGCAGCCAACTTTCCTGCTGACTATTATTGGTACCACGCAATTAAGATCAAAGTACCTGCCACCACCGCCCTGCCTGGTAATCTCAGCATCAATAATATGCATTTTATTTTATGTGAACCACATGCCATGTGATCTGCATAACAAACAGATTCCACTCTCTAACCCTCCTCCACCACCCAGCACATGCAAAGATTAAAACGCTGAAGCTACAAGTTAGCCTGTGTTAATATCCACCCAGGGAACGAAGAGACCCAGAGTCAAAAGTCAAGGTTCTTATACTGATTGTTCAGCATCTTAAAATCCACGGACTTTGTATTTTCCACACCTCCATGCAGACATGAGATTTCAAAGAGCGTATAACCCAGTATTCCAAAGCAAAGTGAATAAAATGAAGGGACTCTTTATTTAAATTTCTATGTTTAGTTATGGTCATATAGGAAAGAAGAAATTGTTTTAATATTACCTGCCTTGAATAGGTTTTTTTATTCTGAAACCAGATTCTGGGGTAATAAAATCCACTAAATCTATTAATACTATACATTAAAAATATTAGTATATATATATTTCTATCTTATTTTCTTTAATCTCCAACCAGTACTATTAAAGAGCAGATTCTTTTCAGAAATTGAGTATGCTCTCACAAGTTTTTTCAGCAACAGTTGAAATCAAATCCTACAAGACTATCCATGTGTTCAGATTTTCATTAATTTTTTCAATTTTTAAAGCACATCAATCACTCTATACACCCACAGCACAATATCCAAGAGAGAACAGAGCATATGTGCCTCTTCTCCAAGCCCATCTATGCCCCAACCCACACACGCACACATCTTTTTCTTAAGGACAGACTATTGCCATTTCTTTCATACCCATGGGGAGGGAAAAGCCCAAAGTAGGGGCACCTGTGGAAACCTTTCAAAGAAGAGACTTTGCTTGTAATTTCATTCATTTATTACTTTATGTTTCATAACAGGATTGCCATATGTTTAGGGAAGTTTTTTTTTTATTTAAAATAGGATTGACTTTTAAAACCATTCAGAGAAGTAGGATTACTCACAGTTGTATTTCTATTTCTTTATTTCAGTAACAGATTTATCTTTTACTCAAGATTACCATGAAGTTGATATTCACTTCATCTACATATTTAAGCACTAGAAATATCACAGTTATTGTAGAAAGGCTTTGAGGAAAGGAATTTTTCATTGAGAAACCACATGGGCTACTTTTCTTTGAAGAAATGCTATTTTAAAAGCACAAAGAAACTTGCTTCCCTTTAAACAAGCACTTCTTGAGGACCTATGGGTTGGTTCAAATTTGGGATAGTATGAAATTCTATTACTCAACTCCATGAAGCATTATAAATAGGGAGATTGAGATGATCGCAGGAGCATCTCACAGGTATGGGGGATTATGGACGGCTCAGGGCATTGACCAGAGCAGTGAAGTATCCTGAGTAAAGTGAAAGCTTAGAGGCAGGAAGACAGAGTGAGTAATAATCTGTTAGAAACTGAAAGCCAATGTGATCATAGCAGAGACCTCAGTCATCAAGACTTTCTGAAAAGAAATTTTCTAAGCTTCCTAAATTCTTGTTAACACTTTACAGGCAGAAGCATTTTTATTTTTTTTTTTTTTTTTTTTTTTTTTTTTTTTT
>PVKE010026526.1:0-22242 GCA_004027555.1 Craseonycteris thonglongyai
ATTCTAGGAATTTATGACCTTGGCAAATTCCCAGAATGCATTAAACTATTGCTAGAAAGTTTTGTCTTCTACAATCGCTTCAAAGTCCATGGTACATGGAATTCACCCCAGACATTGTGAGTGATCAACGATCGACCAAAATTGTCCTCACGATCGACCGGTGGACCGCGATTGCCTTGTTGGCCACCCCTGCTATAGACTCTTCCCTGTACCTCTAGCCTGCAAGCCTAGATTGACAGAAAAACAAACTCCTGCAAATGTCTTGTTTGCCAGTCTCCACAATTATGTGAGCCAGTTCCTTAAAATAACACTTCTGCCCATCCCATTGGTTCTGTCTTTTGTCAAGAACCATAATACAATCAGCCAGTCAGATTTTTTTTTTAAAGATTTATTGTTTTTGACAGAGAGAGAGAGAGAGAGAGAGAGAGACAGAGACAGAGACAGAGACAGAAGGGGGAGGGCCCAGAACAGTCTCCATAGTTGCACATCATTGGTTTTTCCACATAGTTTTGTTCCACAGGTGGATGCGGAGCTGCACAGGGCAGGAACTGGGCCGGGGTCTCACCCTGGTGAGAACCAAACTGGGAGCACTCCTCAGTTCAGCATATGGGTCCACACAGGCCAGAGCCAGGATTCGATCCTTGGTCCCTGGGGCTTCAAAGTGAGCACTCAACCCACTGAGCCATCCTGGCTTCCTCAGCCAGTCAGGATTAATGGTCTACCTCTGGCCAAACTTCATCTATAATCCTGTGCTAGAGTTTAAAGTGAAAGCAAGAGACTAGAGTCACATTTTATAGATGAGCAAATCAGTCTTCATGAGTAAAGAAAAGAAAAGTGGAAATTCAGAAACAAAGAGAGATCTTACTCAACATGATTTTATTATTGTTCAACAGCTAACCTCTCAAATTGAAGAAGGTTTTGCTATGTCAGATATTAGTTACCATGGGGAGCAGATTCAGGCTTGCCTGTACAGTTTGGGGAGCTTTCTTTAAGAGAATATAAAAATACTACTATCAGATTAGGTATGACAGTGAATATATATTTAGATTGAGGAGAGGAATCAAAATAATTTACAGAAGTTTAACCCGACACATACTGTAAACACTACAAAATCCACAAAGAAGGCATATACTTTTTATTAATTGCCTGATATGCCTTTATATTACTTCCCACCACATAGTTTTATAGTTTTTTGGTGTATATCTTTGATTACCAATTCAGAATAAAAAAACAATTTAGTCGATAAACTTCAAACTGTATTTCTCTGGTTCTACCAACAGACTTTCATGCCAGATCAGTGTAAGATACAGTCACGTGGAGATAGGCCCCTGATTGACACCTTTCTGTCACCACAATGCATGAGTATGTGTAGTGTTTATTGGAAAGATATATTTCTGAAAGCCTTTCCTGCACTGAGACTGACAGTATTTTAGCTCTACATGGATGTGACTGTAGGCCACGTAAATGTACCCTCCGAACCCAAATTAAATGTACCTGACTTAACTTTTCCTTACCAGAGTCTAAAAGTGGAATAGCCACTCCAGTACCATCCAACATGAGAAGACACGTGTTGGAGGAAAAATCAGAGTGGAAAGAGACAGAGGTCCTAAGATAAGATAGAATATCCTCATTTTGTAAATTTTACAAAAACGTATGATGATGTGAACATGGACTTGGGAGGGTCCTGAGTAAATGAGAGTCCTCAAAGCTTAAGCTTGTGTTTCTCACAGTTGCATGACATTCTTCTCTTTCATACTTCTAAATAATTTTTCAAAGAATCCCTTGTTAATGCAAATTTATTAATATATTTTCATGCTACTGGGATTAATGTGTGAAATATTTCATAATTAACTGTAAATATTTATACTGTGAATATCAGAACTACACATGAATAGGAAATGAAATATCTTTAAATCCTAAATTTGCAATGAATATTTTAGAGCAATGTAATTAAACCTTGCTTATAATTTTGGTAGACATAAACTAGCCCTTTTTCTTATTTTTGGATATCATTTTTTTTTGTTGTTCACCCCTAGACAGGCGGAGGAAAGGGACAAGATAAAAGTGAAACAGGCCAGCTGTTGTCACTGGAGGCTGACTTCAGAAACAAAATATGTAATGCAGCCGTTCATAGAAGTGATTTCATAATGAAATTACCATGGCTTTCAAATGGAAATTCCAGGGAGAAAATGTTAATAAAAGTGTAATGGTTATAATGGCAACCCTAACGATGTTAATATTATGCTTGTGTTGTTAGATGAATGATTATCATAATCTGTGACTTTTTTAAGTCCAAAAAGAGGTAGAATGAAATTGGTATTTATGAGATCATAATTTATTCACTTTCCCCCAGCTCATTAAAATGACTTTGCCATTATTTCTAAATTCTCATCATATGATACGGCCATGCACATATGACACAGAGAATCAAACTGACAGGAACTGTTAGCTCCAATTCTGTTTTCATTATTCACAGGACTAAAGACTCTCTCTAGAAAATCATTTGTTTGTCATCATCTCATTGATTCTGAAAGAGGTTTCTACGTGAATATGCATTGGAATCTGTGGCTGACTGTTGCATTGGTGGTGGCGCCCACAAAACTATGCCTCTCAATATTAAATGTGTAGTCCCCCTCTACAAGGACTCTGGGGTTGGCCATGTGACTGGTTGTGGTCAAGGGACGTTAGTAAACGTGACTCAAGCAAGGCTTCTTGAGGGCTTGCACATGCCAAATGTTCTCTTAGAAAACTCTATCTTGGAACCCAGATATTGTAGCATAAGGAAGTCCAGAGAGAGACTTCATGTGGAATGGCCTTGGAGGGTAACCTACCACATGGAGAGAGAGGCCATTTGAAAGAAAATCAGTTCTCTTGTAAGTGTTGGGTTGAATGTAGCCATAAGCAAGTCCTCAGCTGACACTATCTATATACAAAACAATCCAATTAACTCATAGGAATGTGACAAATAGTACATCATAGTGGCTTTAAACCAGTAAGTTTTGGTTTGTAAAGCATCAATAGATTATGGAAACCAGATTATAAAAAATTAATTTAGGGATGCCAGGATACTCAGTAAGTTGAGTGCTTGCTTTGCAACAGCAAGGTCTGGGGATCAAATCCCTGCCCTGGCCCATGCAAATCTATATGCTGAACTGCATCACAACTGGTAACTGCCAGGATGGCTCAGAGGCAAAGGTTCTTGCCTCCCATGAGGGAGGCCCCCAGTTCAGTTTCTGTCCTGAGTGACCCCACATCCACTTGTGTGGAATGAAACTGTGTCACAACTAATGATGTACAATTATGGAGACTGCTCTGGGCCCTCCCCCATTCTCTCTCTCTCTCTCACCTTGTCTCAAACAATAAAATAAACCTTACAAAAAAATTATTTTAAAGCATATCACTTATATATGAAAATCTGAAAGTAATTTTTAAAAATATTTATTTTACTGTTTTTGACAGAGACTGAGAAAGAGAGAAGGGGGAGTACCCAGAGCAGTCTCCATAGTTGCACATCATCAGTTTTTTGATATGGTTTTAGGAACCACGCAGGGCAGAAACTGGGTTGGGGGCCTCCCACATGGGAGGCACACCCCCTTGAACTGGGGGGTGAACCAGCGGCCTCCCACATGGGAAGCTCGCCCTGGTGAGAACTAAACTGGGGGCCTCCCACATGGGAAGCACGCCCCAGTTCAGCATACGGTTCCTCACAGGCTGGAGCCAGGATTCGATCCTTGGTCCCTGGGGCTGCAAAGTGAGCACTGAAGCCCCTGAGTCATCCTGGCTTCATTTGAAAGTAATTTAAATGAGAATTATAGAGCCTTATTAAGTTGAATGCCATAAAATTATATTCATTGAGACTTTACACGTACAGCATTATGCAAGTAATTTTAATAGCTAATATTTATTAAGTACTTACTATATGTTAGTCATTATACTAAACAGGTTATAATTATTAATTTTAGAAATCTATACAACAACCCTGTGAGATAGACACTATATTTGTCCCCATTTTCAGATGAGGAAGCCAAGACTAAAAACATGCCTAAAGTTACACAGCTGTCATACAATATGTGGAAGATATACAAAGGATTTATAAAATGCAGTCTGTACAAGCAGTAGAATGCACAGTTTTAGAAAGGTCTATACTCATGAAATTATTATGAGTTGGTAATGTTGTAACACATTAAACAATATGGGGTTAGTTAAAAGATCATAGTATGTATTTTGAATCAGAATGACAGATTTAAACGGAGGCTCTGCTACTAGCTTTGTGACCGTCAACAATTCATTTAAATTCTGTGAGCCTTAGTTTTCTTATCTACAAGATGGAGATTCAAAAATATCTCTTCCACAGTTGTTGAGAGTGTAATCAGAGCAGGGATGTGTTGAAGCCAGCTTGTACCCACTTCTGATTGTGCTCATTTCTTCTAAAACCCGTGTTCAGGGACATCACATTGGTAGCTTAAAATCAGCCTTTTCGGGAATATTAACGCCATGAAAATGTTAGACTTCCTGTCTGCAGTCTGATGAAATCTAATTCGTTGACTGACGCACAGCAAGGAGGAGTACTTGGAGAAAATGCACTATCGCCCCTGACAAAGGGGCGGAGAGAATCATGTCTGTAAGTGTTGGGTTATTTCTGGAGGATTCTGAGGAAAGACTAGGTGAAAGGAAGATTTGTTCTGAGCTGGTTGCTCTTTCTGAGACAGGATTAGAAGTGGGGATTAACTAGAGGTTTTGCTTGCTGCCGTGAGGGTAGGAAGGCTTAGTGATTGGGCATCCAATTGGGAGTAGCAAAGGGCTTGTCATTGGTAAGAAAGTACCGGTAATGATCCCTTATAAAGGGGGTTGTTATGACATTTATAGTCATATAACCGTGGGACAAGCAATTTGTCCTCTTAACTTTGTGGTTGGCTTTATGTGTTTGTTCTTCCAGCCTGATTAACAGAGTAGCTTCTTTTTGTTTTTCAGTCCGAGTTGATTTTTATTCTGTCTCATAAAAAGTCTTTAAGAAATCAGCAAACACTACAAATTACAGCTTTTAAATTTTCCTGGAAACCTAGTTTTTAACATTTACCAGCACATTATTACTTGTTTATTCCTATATTTGTTTCTTCAGTAGAGATTTGTGAGATTCAATGGACACAGTCAAATCCCATACCTGAAACTAATAAAGTCTAAGATCTGGCATTGACTTTGGAGTACTAAGGGAGTTACCAGGAGCAGAGACTGGACCCATCTAGCACCTAATTCCAGGGCTGATGACCACCAGGTCATGTGGGTATGAGTGAAGCATCTGGCCTAAACACCATGTGAGGATGTTCCTGGGACTATGGGAAAGCTCTGGGAAATAACTGAAAACTGATGGGGGTGGGGAAGGGTCGACTCATCCATTATTTAGCGATAGGATTGGAGCTGATCTTAGTATCCCAAACTGATGACAAAGGGCAGTTATGCCTTTTGCATAACTAGTAGCCGTAAATGAAACAAATGTAACAACTTGTTTACATTAGAAAAGTTAACCTTATGTGAACGTTATTCAAGTTATCCTTTTAATATCACTTTTACATGCTTTCATTCAATTTGTATAAGAATAAGAGTTGCAGATCTGAGTGTCTTTGGGAATAATTTTGAATATTCATTAATGAGAACTTTTATATTTTGCAGTTTTGTTTATAAAGTAATCTAAAGTTTTAATATAAGCAAACGTAACTATATTCTGGATCATCTGATTGAATATTTATAAATGAGAATGATCCTATGATTTCTGTGGTGTATGCATTTATGTTTATGTCATACATTTTACCTAGTAAAGGCCAAATGACATCATGATGTTCTGTACAGATTAAAATTTCAGAGTAGTTTAACTTGAGAAAAGTGATTAGGAATAGTCTTCTCATGGCATGTGGTAGTATCACACTAACATTGCAAAAAGTCATATTGTAAAAATCTCTAATTTATTCATTCCCCCTAACTTGGAGAATTCTTTTAGTATTAAAAGTAATAGTAAATGTACAAAAGACTTTTTAATTAAATAGACATTTTTACTTCTCAGTATTGAATATTAGCGCTAGGTAATAGATTGATTCATCAAAAATGATGAATAGTTTAAGAGAAATACATAATTAAAAATAATGACAGCACAGATAATATTTAGGGCAGTGAAAAAATCTGTATGATATAATAATGATGGGTATATGATATTACACATCTACCTATACTCATAGAACGTACACCAACAGTGAATGTTAAGGTGAGCTATAAACTTTGACTGATTATTCTGTGTCAATCTATGTTGATCCTTGGTAAAGAAAACAAAACAAACAAAAAACCCCCACCATTCTGATGAGTAATTTTGATAATGGGGATGTCTATATGTGTGTAGGGACAGGAGGTATATGCATAATCTCTGTATCTCCCTCTCAATTTTGTTGCAAACATAAAACTGGTATAAAAAATGGTCTTTTAAAAAACTTAAAAATATCTCCCCTCCAAAAATGATAACAACAACTTAAATGAGGGATCATTATGCTTAAAATAAAAAAAAATTAAGTTGAGCATTAGTTAGCTATTGTTGCATAACAAATTATGACAAATTTAGCAACTTTAAACAACCCACATTCATGATCTGACAGTGGCTGTGGGCCAGGAGTCTGAGCATGTCTTTATTGTGCCCTCTGCCTAGGGCTTCACCAGGCTTTAGTTAAGTTTCTTTCCATTTGCCTGTTTTCTCATCTGGAGGCCAGGCTTTCTAATCTGAACTCAGGTTTTTCACAGAGTTCCTTTACTTGCAGCTATAGAAGTCATGGCACTTGCTTCTGCAAATCCTGCACTGGGTGGGGGAGAGTCTCTAGCAAGATGGAATCCTATGGCATACTATAATTGTGAGAGTGCCATCCACATTTGCCATATTCTATTGGTTTGTAGGGAGTTGCAGATCCTGCAGCACTCAAGGGGAGTGGATTATAAAGGGTTTGAATACCAGGAGGCAGGTATCTGAGGCTACCAACACCTGTGTCCACCCCACAATGAATGAAGTGTAAAATTTGCAAATAATCTACAGTTAACCTCAAAAGTTGTCATTTATGTTCAGCAAAACAACACCATCTATTTCATAAAATTGAAATGACTAGTAATGAAAATAGTAGAACACTGCTAATAAATGAGAAGTTTTTGTCATTAAAGAGGGCTCTGTATTACCTGGTTTAACCCAAGGAAGAAAGTATTGGTTTCTTCAGCAGAGAAAGTTCTGTTATTGGGATGATGTATATAGTTATTCTTTAAATTAGCCCTATATAAAAGTAGTATTAATTTCCTAGTGCATGGTGGCTTAAAACAACAGAAATTCAGTTGTCTCAAAATTTGGAGGCTACACACCTGAAAGAAAGTTGTCAGCAGGACCACCATCCTTCTCAGGGCTCTGCAGTAGGATCCTTCCTTGCCTCTTCCTACATTCTGGTGGTGGCTGGAAATCCTTGCTAGCCCAGAACTTGTAGATGTATCACTCACTCTCTGCCTCTCTTGTCACATGACATTGTCCCTGTGTGTCACCTTTTCTTGTAAGGAACCTGGTCATATTGAATTAAAGGGCCACTCTACTCCAAACTAACCTAAGTTTAACCTAACTAGTTACTTCTATAACAGCCTTGTTTCCAAATGAGTTTTCATTCTGAGGAGTTGGAAAGGATGTCAATAGTGGGGGTGGGGAAGATACACTATTTGACTCAGACAACCTCTATAATTTAGTAGCACCATGTGGTAGATAGTTTCTGAAATAACTCAATGATCTCCACCTCCTTCTTTTCACCCCTTGGTAATCCCCTCATCTTTTGTATGAGATGCAATAGTGGCTTTCTTCTAATAAACAGAATAGGCAAAATGGATGGGATATTACTTTGAGACTAGGCTGTAAAGGTCTATGATTTCTGTGTTGGTTGCAGACCCCCTCTCTCGGCCTCCTCTTACTCACTGTTCTGATGAAGCAACTATCATGTTGTGAGATACCTCCCTAGGGAGACAACCGTGGGGTGAAGAACTGAGGATGACATCTGGCTAATAGTCAGGGAGAAACTGAGTCCCTTAATCCAACAGCCAGAGAGAAATTGAATCCTACCAACAACCAACCAACCACTGGAGTGAGCTTAGAAATAGTTCCACCATCAGTTATGTTTTAAAATGACTACGAGTACACCCAGCTGACAGCTTGATTGTAGCCTTTTGAGATGATATTTGTGAGGAATCTGGAGCTGGACGATCCAGGTACGGTAAATCACGCATAGATTCCTGACTTGCAGGAACAGTGAGATAATACTGTTGTTTTCCAGCACTCAGTTTTAGGGGGTATTTGTTACACTTCAGGAGATAATATTCACCATTTAAGTTTTTCTTTTGTATTTTTCTCCACAAATGTGAAACTTGAAGATATGTTTTACATTTTCTTTTCTTTAAAAGAAGTCAAGCAAATACAGTCTGGTGTAGCTTAATAAGCGTCACTGTAAGCTTTCTACGGATGATTTCATAATGTCAGGTGGAATTCTTTTTTTTTTTTTTTAAAGGTAGCTGAATCTCTTTTTTTTAAAATTATTATTATTATTTTTTATTATTTATTTTTGACAGAGAGAGAGAGAGAGAGAGAGAGAGAGAGATACAGAGACAGAGAGAGAACTGAACTGGGAGAGTTCCCAGTTCAGCATATGGTTCCGCACGGGCCAGGGCCGGGATTCGATCCCCGGTCCCTGGCACTGCAAAGTGAGCGCTTAACCCACTGAGCCATCCCGGCTTCCCCTCAGGTGGAATTCTTGCCTGTTATTAATGCTGAAGAAAATCCCCAAGATTTGGTCATTAGGTTTAATTAGAGTTGATTAATTATTATAGTCATATAAACAATATAATTATGCTGTATGTTTGCTTTTAACTGAAGCATTTGTGCTTGTGTTCTGGACATTTGAATTAAATGGAAATTTTTTTTGGCTTGGCAGTTTAGATTAGTTGGGTATGGTTTTATTATTGTCTTCAGGAGGTTGAGTTTATAATGGTAGAACAATTAGCCATTCGACATACCACTGTCTGGTCTGTTTCTGTTTACTTTGAAAGAACTAGAAAAGCTAATTTATTTAGCCAAGAATTTTTTTTTCTATTTTCAGTTAAAATCTGACATAAACCTATAGCATAAAGCCTTGGGAAAAGGAGACTTGGATATAAATGAGTTCTATTGATATTGATAACTTTGAAAGTAAAAACAATGGTAATGAATCTGGTGGTGCACTAGGATGTTGAAAACAATTTTAAAGAAGTTTCATTATAATTTTCTATTAAAATGCTTACTGTGATCAAATTTCCCTTTCAGTAATGAAGCATTGCTTATTTAATTTTGGAAAACTTTAAGCATTTCTTTGGCCAATTAACTCAACTGTTTATAAATAGTTTATTCTGAACATCTTTTTAAATATATAAGTCTCTGCAGCTTTATTAGTTGAAGTATCTGGTTTAGTATTGAACTTGACCCAAGACTTCTCCTAGTCCCTTTATATCTGGACTCTAATCCATGGGGTCAATAGATTCTTGACCCATGGATTGGAGTCCAGATAATTATAAATTATAATTATAAAAATGATTCCTTGCACTTATATGGTGAGCTTTTTTGTTTTATAATTCAAATAATTTTTTTCTACCTAATCTTTTGTGAGACAGTTATTAAGTTATAATTGGTTTATTTTTACAATTGATTAATATAAGAACTGGAACTAAACTGTTGACATTACCCAGCCTAAATTTGGTTGTGCCCATAATGGCCATTATCATATATTTTTCAGCCTATTAGAGCCTTTCCAAGAGCTCCTATGACCTTCATTGTCATAGTTCAATTTTGTTCCCATTATAAGAAAATAAATAAAATATTGTTTTGTTAACATTTATATCTTCTTTGAGATTGAATATTTTGGATATTTTAATTGTAATAAGATGGAAATTTCAGGCACACTAAGATATAGAAATAAGAGAATATTATATAACTTCTATTTCCTATTAAGTGTAATACCCAAATAATAGTTATTACCTGTATTGCTTCTGTGCCCAAACATAGGAAACTTGTACTTGTATAAGAGGTAGTGGGTCCTAAAGATATTTTTGGTGCTGATATAGGTGATGTGTGTGTGTGCGTTGTGTGTGTGTGTGCATGTGCACGTGAGTGTGCTCATATGTATATGTTTGCTTATGTCTGATGTCCACAGCTTCCATCCAAACCTCTTCAAAGAACTTCTGGGCTAGCAGAGTGTCTTTTCCATTTGTTACTCTCATGTAAGGTAAGGGTTTTAGATACATTCTAAATTTAACTGAAATATCAGCTCATAGTCTAGTCAGACCAAAATATATAAAATAGGGAGCCATATATTCAATAGGGTAAACCAGCGGGATCTCAAAACAAAAGGCATTTCACACAAAGGACTGGCATATCTTAGTGTTGTACAGTGTAGTCTCCTCTTGTACAGACCATAGCGACCAATAGAATTCAGTGGAATTGGTAGTGTGTAACTTCCAAGCCTAAGTTTAAGGGCATTGAGACTTCTGCTTTGGTGTTCTGGAACACTCACTGTGCAGAAAGACAACTGTAGGGACCCACAGGCAGCCCTATGAGGAGGCCCATGTAGAGCACAGCTGAAGCCATCTACAGCAGCCAGCACCAACTGGCCAGGTAAACGAATGAGACACCTAGTCGAACCTTCTAATGACCGCAGCACTAGCTAACACCTGAATACACTCAGACCCTGACATAGAACCACCCAGTCAAGCTGTTCCTAAATTCTTGACTCACAGGGACCATGAAAGGTAGTTTCTCTTGCTTTGGGTTGATTCATTACAAAACATTAAATGCTTGTTATTCTTTCTCAATATGCAGATAAAGAGATCTGACATGAAAAGATGACCTTTTGTGTACCTAGCTTAGAATAGGTACTCAAAATATTAGTTAATACATAAATGGAAGCAGTTAAAAATATAACATGGAAATTTAGCTAAGATTTCATAAATGAGATAGCATCCTGATGATCAGAGAAATATTTTTATATTATTAAAATATATCACCTTGGGGAAGCTGGGATGGCTCAGTGAATTAAGTGCTCACTTTGCAGCCCTAGGGACTGGAGATCGAATCCCAGCTCCGGCCAGTGTGGACCCATATGCTGAACTGAGGGGTGCTTCCCATGCAGGAGGCCCCCAGTTTGGTCCTTGCCCCCAGTTCAGCCCCAGCTTGAGGGGTGTGCCTCCCATGTGGGAAACCCCCAGCCCAGTTTCTGCCCCATGCGGCCCCTGCCGACCTGTGTGGGATGAAACCATATTGAAAACTGATGATGTACAATTATGGAGACTGCTGTGGGCCCTCCCCCTTCTCTCTGTCTCTCTCTATCTCTGTCTCTGTCTCTGTCAAAAACAATAAAATAAATCTTAAAAAATATATATAGCCTCATGGCATGGGAATAGAGGGATAAAATATGTTGAACAATAAGATATGACTATAGTCTCTCACCATATAGAGAGATGTTTATTTTCATGGCAATATTATGAGAAGAAAGTAAGAAATAAGAGTACTTGATCTTTGGCAGAGATGGTATGATGGTTAATCTTATGTATCAAGTTGGCTAGGCTATAGTATAATGTTATTTAATCAAATACTAATCTCGGTGTTGCTGAGAAAGTATTTTCTAGATATGGTTAACATCAATAATCATTTGACTTTAAGTAATGTGGTTGGGCCTCATCCAATTGGTTAAAGGCCTTAAGAGCAAAAACAAATTTTACTGAAAGATTTCTGCCTGCCAGCCTGCAGATTTCACATTTATCAGCCTCTCACAATCATGTGAGCCAATTTATTAAACACACACACACACAAACACACGCAATTCACCCTGACCCCCCACCTTGAAGAAACCTGACTGATATAGATATTTACTGCTCAGTGAATATGGATGTTCTCCTTTACATTTTCCCAGCCTTCCTTAGTTAATTTTATTCCAAATGATCAGATTCGACTGTGGGGCTGTGAGCAGTAGTCACCTGTGTCTTATGTAAAGAGTGTCCCAAAATTCACGCAAGATTTGAATTTTGCGTCATTTGTGCGGTAAAGTGTTGCCAACTAAAAAAAAAAGACAGTGCGACAGCTGACAGTTCACAGTTATTAAAAATGGAGGGCTACATGAAAGAACAATGCATTTTCATTGTTGAGCAATGAAAATTTACAATTTTTAATTATAAACCTGTGTTTTCTATCAAAATTACTTCTTGCGTGAATTTTGGGACACCTTTTAGTTCAAGCCTCTGAGAAGCCAGGGTGCCACATTCTCCTTTCTCTTTCCAGACAGGTAGGACCCTGGAAACTATGTGCCAAAATGAAGTATGCTGTGAAAGAAGGCAGCCGACTAGTACTGGACTTTGATATGAACAAAATTGAATTCTTGTAGTAAGTAATTGAGATTGAAAATTGTATAATTTCACCAGAATTTATCCTATCTTGAATAATATACTATATAAAAAAAGAGAAACAAAAACAAAAACAGGTAATGGGCATATTAATCAGAGGTCTTCTGGTTGCAAATGAATGAAAATCCATCTCAATCCATTTTTTAAAAAGACAGAGGGGGAAGCTCAGCTTAAGCACTCACTTTGCAGCCCGGGAGACCAAGGATCAAATTCTGGCCCTGGCCCATGCGAACCCATATGCTGAACTGGGGTGTGCTTCCCATGCGGAGGCCCTCTATTCAGTCTTTGTCCCCTGGTTCAGCCCCTGGCTTAAGTGGGTGTGCCTCCTATGTAGGAGGCCTCCAGCCCAGATCCTGTCCTGCATGGCCCCCACCCACCTGTGTGGAACAAAACCATGTCAAAAGCTGATGATGTACAACTATGGAGACTGCTCTGGGCCCTTCTGCTTCTCTCAGTTTTGGTCTCTGTCAAAAACAAAATAAATCTTTAAAAAAGAGAGAGAGAGAGAACAGCATAGCTTATATGATTGAATGATTTAAGAGAAGATCTTCAGATTTAGGCATAGCAAAATCTAAAGTATCAAAACTGCCATCAGAATTTGGGTCTCAGGAGGAAGCTGGGATGGCTCAGTGGGTTAAGCGCTCACTTTGCAGTGCCAGGGACCAGGGATCGAATCCCGGCCCCGGCCCGTGCGGAACCATATGCTGAACTGGGAGCTCGCCCAGTTCAGTTCTCTCTCTGTCTCTGTCTCTGTATCTCTCTCTCTCTCTCTCTCTCTCTCTCTCTCTCTCTCTCTCTCTGTCAAAAATAAATAAATAAATAAATAAATAAGAATTTGGGTCTCACTTTTAGCCTAACTTACATATCTCACACTCTCTTTTACCAGCAAAGTTTAGGAGATGATTTTGATTCACCAGACTGGGTCATGTACCTAACTAAACCATTCATTATGACTGGGTCATAGGCTAAACTCATTGGTCAAGTTGTTTATGTGCCTATTTTTAGAGATGGTGTGGTTGAGGGTCTGGTAAGATCAGCCTCACTCATTTCATAAGGACTGAAACTTGCTGAGGGGAGATTCTCCAAAGGAAAATGGGGCTACTGTGCCCAGACGTGGAAAGGACATCAGGAAGTAAAACAATAGATTTATATTGCAAGGTAGTAGAAGTTTATATGCCTTGTATATCAGAAGAAAGGAAACTGAGTTGCATATATATAGAAACACAAATGTGGTATATTTGCTGAACATGTTTACTAAAACTGGGGTGTTATGGTGAATGAGCAGGAAGTTACCTACACAACTGACAATTGGGAGAGTAGCTGTTGCAATGTGACAATTCATTTCAGTCAAAGATAAGAGACAATTTGTCACATCGAGACCATTTATATCAATAATACATTTATCAATGTACAGATGATGTCACATCTGCTTGAAAGCAATTAAAATGATATTACAACTTCCAAGAAATAAAAGCCAAGGACAAGTTACTTCATACTGAAATCACACCCACAATTATTTATTATTTAGATAATAATGACATATTTAGAACTTGTTCAGAGAGCAATTAACAAGCTGACTGTTCAGCCACAGTCTAATCTATCTTATGCCTTGAAAATAAAACTACTCAAATAGAAAAAAAGTAATTCAAATGGAAAGCTCCTTGTTTCTCAGTTATATTACAGTATTTATATGTAATAAGTTACTAAATGAATTATGGCAATTGTTGTTTATAAAGCACATATAATAGGTTTGTGTGAATATCCATTATTAATTTAGTTTTGTGATATATATAAATTTATAATTGGTAAAAATAAATAAAACTAAATGATCACAATTAAATATGTAAAGTTATTGAGACTGGTTGAGTGCCATGAAGAAAAAAAAAATTCAAATTACCTTTTCCTTCTTTGTTTTCCTTTACCCTTTTATTATTATTATTTTATTTATTTATTTATTTATTTTTATTTTTTTAAAATATATTTAGTGTTTATTCTTATTTATTTTTATTTTTATTTTTGACAGAGAGTGAGAGAGAGAGAGAGAGAGAGATACAGAGATACAGAGACAGAGAGAGAACTGAGCTGGGGGAATTCCCAGTTCAGCATATGGTTTCACACGGGCCGGGGCCGGGATTCGATCCCCAGTCCCCGGCGCTGCAAAGCAAGCGCTTAACCCACTGAGCCACCCCGGCTTCCCCTATTATTATTTTTTTAAAGTGAAAGTATTGTGCTCACTTTGGCAGCACATATACTAAAATTGGGAAGTATTGACTACAAATGTAGAAAGCAGGAGTCTAGTAAAAGACTGAAAAAAAAAAAAGAGTGGGAGAACAGTGAAAGTTGGTACGTGTTGATTTTCTGCCAAGTTTCAATATCATGTTACTGAATTTTAATGGACATCACAAAAAATAGAATTGGTAGGATCTCATAGACATTTGGAAATTAGCAGATATTTGGTAAATATTGCAATATATACAATACATACAAAATATAGACATATAAAAATTATAAAGGAAAGTTTAAAAGGCACCTGCTTTCAAAATGAACCACAAGTCAAAACTGTGAAACATTTGGTCCAATAGCTAATTCTTTTGCTGAATCACTTTCTTTAGGAAACTTGCTGTGATGTTTTGATCTGTTGTAGCAGATACTTTTCTAAATTTTTGAATCAAGCTTACTGTACCTCTACTTGAAGTATGATGATTTAGTATCAACCATGCCCTGGGCACATTACATGCACTTCCTAGCTCAAATTGTCTAGGAACTATAACAAAGGGAGTAAGAAGGATTCAGAATGCTGACTCCAAATCCCATCTGCAATTTCTCAACCAGCTGCAAGACTCAGTTGCAACACACACATTTATGGATATATAGTTGTGTCACCTGTTCCTGATGATTCTCTTTCACTCTTCCTTGTCATGGATAGGGGCCCATTGGAACTCTTTCAGTCACCTGATCTCCAGTTTCCTATGTACGGTAGTTTGAAATACTGCAACATGAATTATGCTTCATATTGAATCACCTTGGCTATTTTAGTCTCACGGGAATCAGAAGACCTTTGCTGATATTTCGTCTCCCACACTAACTATGCCATCTTGGCCAAATGCCTTAAACCATTAGTACTTCTATCCTTGTTCATTATTTTTTTTAGAGAAAACAAATTTTATTGCAAAATAAAATGTACTTATAAAATGTTTCCAGAAGACATACTATTTTTCACTGCTACATAAAATTATTGGGAATACTTTATTCCCTTTCTATTATGATGATGCTGCCTAAAACATACTGTAAATGATGAGTTATACTCTGTAGCAAATGCATCACTGATTTTCAACTATCATTGGTTTAATTATTAGTTTAAGACTATATAATCACATCATATTCTAGAATGTCTATTTACTTTCATGTATTGTAGTGGAATTTAGAGTGTAATAGTATAATTGCACATGGATGGTACAGAAAAATGTTCATTATTAAATTATTTCATACCTTCCTGACAGGTTAACATTCTTTGTGACTAAAAATGACAGCTTAGGATTCTCAATACACTGATTTGTGTACACCCATGGAACAACTTAAAAATTTTTCTTTAGTAAACAAGTACAATATCACTGCCAATTATTTTGCACATTTAAATATTATAGTGTGATTATTTGTGAACAAACAAAATCTCACACAAATATTCTTAAGTCTTGAAAAACAATCTGTCAACCCATAATGATTCTAATATGCTTTACTTAAACATATTAATTTGATTTCCTTTTTTTAAAGACTTATTTACGAGAGAGAGAGAGAGAGAGACAGAGAGAGAGAGAGAGAGAGACAGAGAATGGGGGAGGGCTCAGAGCAGTCTCCACAATAGCTGCAAATCATTAGTGTGACATAGTTTTATTCCACACAGGTGGATGTAATTATGTGGGACAGTGCAGGGCGGGAACCAAACTGGGCACCTCCCACATTGGAGGCGAGAACTTTTGCTGCCATCCTGGTGGTTACCAGTTTTTCTGCAGCTCAGCATGTGGGTTTGCACAGACAAGTCAAGATTCAACCCCTAGGCCTTGCTGTTGCAAGGCAAATGCTCAACCTGCTGAGGTATCTCTGCATCCCAATATCTTTATTTTTTCCTTAAGATTTATTTTATTGTTTGAGCTAAGGTGAGAGACACACACACACACATTTAATTTCTGAAAGGTGCATATATTGCCTTAGATAACAAGATGTAAAAATGAGGGTTTTAATATTTTATACTGTAAATTGTGCATTTCTGATATTTGTATTATGTAGCATAAAGTTTAGATCAAAAAGTTCTAAATCTTGGATCCCTACAGTTTACTTAGAAAACACCCCCAAGTTATGGCTCTTATAGCAAATTTAACAGATTAAACATGATGAAGTGTTCTAGCTTGTATTTCAAGTATCAAAGAAAAATGAGGCTTAAAATCTCTGTAGATTATATCTGAAAACGCAAAGCTTTAATAAAATAGTTATAGTGTTTTAAAATAAGATATAGCCTATGTAATTTTTATTAACCAATGTAACCCTAACAAATTTAACAATAAAAAAATAAAATAGGATATAAATTTAAACAAGATTTTTTTAAAGGTTTTATTCTTTTTTGACAGAGAGAGAGAGAGAGAGAGAGACAGACAGACAGAGAGACAGAGAGAAAAGGGGCAGACTCCATAGTTGACAGCATTAGTTTTCCATATAGTTTCACTCCACAGGTGGGCACGGGGCTGCGCAGGGCAGGAACTGGGCCGGGAGCCTCCTGCATAGGCCCCGGCAAGAATTGAATTGGGGGCACACCCCAGTTTAGTATATGGGTCTGCATGGGTTGGGGCCCGGATTCAGTCCTCTGGCTCTGGGGCTGCAAAGCGAGCACTTAACCTGCTGAGCCATCCCAACTTCTCTGAAACAAGATTCTTAAATTTTTATTTGTGTTAGGTTAATTATTGGGACTTTAATACAGTTTTATTGAATCTTAATATTTGCTCAAAATTAATAAAGAACAGTTTGCCTATAAATATATGCTTTTGTAGATAAATCAATCTTGATGTTTAAAATTTATTCAATATTTTTAACTTTAGTTTTGTTTACTTTTGAATGATATTAATTTAATATTCAATTGAACATAAATATTTAGCCTCACTATTTATAATGAAATGATTTTACTGTTGAAATAGAAATTTCTTAAAGCATTAGAAAGACAATTTACTAAATCTGTTTAATTGTGTCTCTCAATGTTATCAGAAATCCCGTAGTACTGAAAATATCTTATACCTTTAAGGTTTCTGAGTGAGCTGATTTTCTGAAATTTTAATGCTATTAAAAAACCAAAAAGTCAAATAGAAGATTACTAAAATATATCACTGTTACCAAAAGTTGTAAACATGATCCCACAGTTTGAGTGTTGGAGGAAAAGCAACTTCCACCTCTTCTTAAGTACACTAAACTTTCAGCTTAGAAAATAATTTAACCTGGTCTTTAACATATTCATTAGGTACTATGAATATTTTAAGGTCTTTCTCCCTTAAAACAGAGTTGGTGTCTCATTAAAGAGTAATGAGAAATATAGTAGACTCTCCATTAAGTGGAATTCAAGCAACTAGCAAAAAAACAAAACAAAAAACAACTTGAAGAAATAATACATTATCTGGCATGGGTGCCAGTTAATGGAGAGTCTACTGTATATCTTACTTTTAGGCATTACAATTTTGGGGCTTGGCCCAACTGTATAAAACTACCGTATTTTCTGGCGTATAAGACGACCGGGCGTATAAGACGACCCCTAATTTTACAGTTAAAACAGGTTTAGGCCTATATTCGCTGTATAAGACTACAGCCTCGGAAGTGGGGGGGGTAGTCTTATACAGCGAATATAGGCCTAAACCTATGTTTTAACTGTAAAATTAGGGGGTCGTCTTATACACCGGAAAATATGGTAACCTTTTTCTAGCAGTGACGCAAAAATAGAAATCACGAGACTTCTATAACATTAACTTTAAAAACACACGGGCAAGCTGGGATGGCTCAGCAGGTTAAACACTCATTTTGCAGCCCTGGGGTCTGAGGATTGAGTCCTGGCCCCAGGCCATGCGGACCCATATGCTGGACTGGGGTGTGCTTTCCTTGTGGTAGGGACCCCAGTTCAGTTCTCACTGAGGTGAGCTTCTCATGTGTGGGAGGTCCCCAGTTTGTTCCCCAGCTTTCGGGGGTGTGCCTCCCATGCGGGAGGCCCCCAGCCTGGTTCCTGCCCTGTGCAGTCTCCTGCCCCCTGTGTGAAATGAAACCATGTTGAAAAATGATGATGTACAACTATCGAGACTGCTCTGGACCCTCCTCCTTCTGTCTGTCTCTCTCTGTCTATCTCTCTCTGTCAAAAACAATAAAATAAATCTAAAAATAGTTTTTCCTTAAAAACACACCAGTGAAGAGGATGCTGGGCTGGCTCAGCTATTGACCACTTGCCTTGCAGTTATGAGATCTGAGGCTTGATTCCCAGCCCTGGCTCATGTAAACCCCATATGCTGAACTATAGCAAACTGGTAACCACCGGCCATGGAAGGGAATGAGTTCTTGCCATCTGCAACGGTATCCATGAACCTGGAGGGTATTGTGCTGAGTGGAGTATGTCAGGCAGAGAAAGGCAGATGCAATGTGATTTAGCTTATATGTGTAATCTAAAGAACAAAATGAACAAAACAGAAACCAACTTACAGAAAACGTTTTGATGGTTGCCACATGGGAGGGGGGTTCAGGGGATGGGTGAAAAAGGGGAAGGGATTAAGAAGTTACATAGTAGTCATGGGTATGTAGGTATAACATAAGGAATATAATCAATAATATTGTAATAACTATGGTGTCAGATGAGTACTAGATTTATTGGGGTGGTACATGGGTGGGGGTTGGGGCAGGATGAAAAAGGTGAAGGGATTAAAAGGTACAAATTGGTAGTTACAAAACAGTCACAGGATGTAAAGTAAAGCATTAAGAATACAGTCAGTAATATGGTGATAACCCTGTGCCAGGTGCGTACTGGACTAGTCAGGGGGAATCACTTCTTAAATTTGTAAATGGCTAACCATTATGCTATACACCTGAAACTAATATAAAATAATATTGAATGTCAACTATAATTGAAAAATTGAAAAAGAGGGGGAAGGTGCAAGGAAATAAGGGTCCAAACTTCCAGGCATGAAACAAGTCATGGGGATGTAATATACAACATAGGGAGTATAGCCAGTTAATATTGTGATAGTGTGGTATGGTGTCAGATGGTGGCTGGATTTACCATGGTGATAACTTCTTTAGGTATATAGATGGTGACATACTACAGTACACACCTTAAATTAATATAGTATTGTACAGTAGCTATATTTTTATTAACTTTTTTTAAGCTAGTGTTATAATATTTAATATAAAAATATTAATCAGAACTGGCTTCAGTTTCAGTCTGACCTCTAATTAGTCTTAGAATTCCTCTTTTTTTTTTCCTGCAGGACCTTTTGGCTTTGCAAAACTTTGCTTATATGCATGCTACGGGGTGGGGGGGTATACTTCTTCATAAAGGAAGCCTGCAGTCACTAACTCATCCCCATTGTTTCTCTTGATCTTTTTAATGACATCTATTTGTATAATAATTGCCTTTCTACATTTTCTAGCAGAGGCTCTTCCAGGTAGAATACAGCATCAGTTCTCTTAAACCAAATGTGTATTCAGGCATTGAATAAAAACGATTATGGGAATATTTATAGAGAAAGGAATGATAAAGTGCTGAATCTTGGGAATCCTGTTTGGCTAATCTTTTAGTTCATTATTTGTTGTGTTGGCCAAAATTATAATTTTATTTTTTATATCTATTTCCATGGCAAGTAATTGCCCTGTCTGTTGCTCAGTTTTTCCAAGAAGCTGAAAACTTCAGAAGTACGGAATGCTACTCTTTACAGTGTTTGATGTTTAGTGCCCACAACCATGTTAGTTTGTATCTCATTAATATTAATCTGTTGTAATTCTTCCTCAGCTGCAGTCAATGGAGCAGGAGAAGATTGTGACAGCAGATATTTTTTATGTGCATGTAATGATACATCTTTCTTTACTGTTCCAAATACATCATCTTTAATGTGGCTACCTCCAAACTTCTTTTCCAGAGTTGCTTTTCTTGTATACATTTTTTTTAGAAATTTATTTTATTGTTTTCAACAGAGACAGAGAAAGACAGACAGCGAGAGACAGAGAGAAGGGGGAGGGCCTAGAGCAGTCTCCATAGTTGTGTGTCATCAGTTTTAGACATGGTTTTGTTTTGCACTGGTGGGCTGTAGCCATACAGGGCAGGAACTGGGCTGGGGCCTCTGGCATGGAAGGCACACCAAGGGGCCAAACTGGGGTGGGGGTGGAGGGCGAGAATAGAACTGGGAGCACCCCCCCCCCCCCCCATGGGAAGCACACCACAGTTCAACATATGGGTCTGCAGGGGCGGGGGCTGGGACTTGATCCTTGGTCCCTGGTGCTGCAAGGCGAGTGCTTAAACTGCTGAGCCATCCCGGTTTCCTCTATACATTTCTTGAGGAACATGAGAATGTTCTGAAGACCACATGAAGAATACACATCCATATTCCTGGCCATTCTGAAAATTTAACCTGAATAGTATGTAGCATGGTTGTTTGTCCTCCAACAGAGGTAAAACAAAGGAATCATAATTCTTATCCCGGGAATCTGAAGGCTGACTACATGATCCAATCACGTTTCTCACTTTCAGTGATATTTTCAAAAGTATGAATTTTCCATTTCTTGCTCTGGCAAGGATACCTTTAACATCTGCACTCGCTTGGATGCTGGTCTGGTGGGACATCCCAGTGGAGGGCTCTCAGCTGCGGCTTAGACCCCCTTCCACCCATCCCTCTGAGAACGTTGAGTGCAGGGAGTGGTCTCCTCCCCCAGCAACTCTAGCTTCATCATTATTCTTCATCTCTCTCATTCACCCATGAGATCCTCTGCCCCTTCCTTCCAGTTTTGTGGAATTTCTAGCAAAGCCAGGGAATTTGTACCTATTTTAACTTATCTTGTATTTTTCTGTTGTTTCACAATTCTTCTGTAGTAGATGTGATTTCCCTCTGCAATTTTTAGGGAAATATATATTTATTGTTTACAAATTAAATGTGGATTTGAATGCCATACTTTTAGTTTAATCTCTCGCTCTCTCCTCTTCTTTTTTGGGATGGGGTTTGATAGACTACTCCTGTCTTTAGGGTTGCTCCAGCATTCAACTGTGTGAAAAATGGGAGAAGATCCTGGTCCTTAGTCCATTACTTTGGGTGTCATTAATATTCTCCCTATAAAGTGCTACTTCTGGGAAGAGCTGCTTCTCTGTTGCTCCAGCAGGACTCAGAAGCCTTCACTCTAGTTTTTGTACTATGGTAACTTTTTGTCACAGGTATGCTTTTCTGTGTGCAGTCTCAAGAATTTGAGGCCTGGATCCCACAGATGTCCAAAAAGCTTTCCATCCTCCCCAGTTTCTGCCACTGGGAACAAACGTTAGTGAATGTGCACTAGATACGAAAACCATAAAGTCCTTCTGTGCCCTCACTGGTCTCCCAGAAGTGATTCTTTCTTCAAGCTGAGCCATTTTCTGAAAGCCGTCCATGCACAATCTCTGTCCCCTCTTCGCACTGGAATTACGCAGCCCCATAATGCTGCCTTTAGTTGGAGACTGGTGGTTAGTTTCCAACAAAACCCCCAAAAGTACTTGGCCCTTGGTGCCAGACAACTTCTCTG
>PVKE010026527.1:0-22239 GCA_004027555.1 Craseonycteris thonglongyai
GGGGTCTGAGGGAAGGGGCCCGGGGTCTGAGGGAAGGGGCCCGGGGTCTGAGGGAAGGGGGCCGGGGTCTGAGGGAAGGGGCCAGGCTGGTGGGAGGAAGGGGATAAAGAGGAGCCAGATTGGGAGGGGGTCCAGGGTCACAGGGGGAAAAGGGGAGAGGGGAGGTCAGAGAGGGTGGTTGTAGAAAAGGAGCTCTACGGGGAGGGGGCTCTGGAACCAGGGTAGGTCCCAGGAGGGTTTAGAGAAGCGGGTGGAAAGCCAGGGCAAAGGTGCTGTGGGTCCCAAGGGTCAGTTTCGGATTAAGTTGATCTGGGGTCCTAGTGGTCGTTGTGGGACCGAGAGGGGCCGCACCTACCAGGAGGTTTTGCATTTCAGGTCAATGGAAATGGCAGCAATACGCGCAGCTGTGCTGCTCTGAATGTGGAGCAGTCCCTCCACTGGGTGTGTTGGAAGTCAGAAAGGTGCTCTTGGGTTTTCTGTTGTGTTTCTATCGCCTGAATATTCCAAGGAGCACTTGATCCCCCCACCCCCCCGGAGTGTCTCGGGTGAAGAGGTAACAGGGCTTGTTCCCACTGGAATATGTGGGCCTTTCGGACTCACGAAGGATTCAGTTTTCAGCTGAATGCAGGCTTTGGAGCTGCGCCCCCCCCCCCCAATGATCACTAGCTCCCCCATCGCTGCATTTGGGCTCAACGCTGACTTGCTCCACCCCCACCCCCCTAGCCCCATGCCTTGTCAGGGGTTAACGGGCTAGAGCAGTGGTTCCTAACTTCCCACTTGTGTACCCTTTTAAAATCCATTTCTATAAACTGTACCCCTTGTTTTTAAAACAGCTGTTTTTAAATACTGACACTTTTGTTCAGTGCCTATTTTTAATGTAAGATAGTAGAAATGATGTAGTAAGTTAGGAAAGAAAAATTACTACACCAAAAGTACAAACCATAGATTTAATTTTATACTATTTGTAACAGTTAAATATTGGTAATAATGATCAAGTATTTAACAAACTTAATTTATTATTAATAATATATATTTGTCTTATCTGAAAAGTCTGTAATAATTGTTGTACAGATCTACTAGCCCATTAGTGAGATTTTGAGCTTGCTTTGATACACTTAAGTTTCTTGGAATCAGGCTCAAAAAATGCAAGATACGGTCTTAAATCTGGACTTGCATTAAGCTTGTTGTGGTAGGTACTTTTTATGGTGTAAGAAGAAAAACTGACATGCTTAAAAATCACTGACAGAGGATGTCAGGATGGCTCAGTGGGTTAAGGGCTTGCTTTGCGTCCTGGGGTCTGAGGATCAAATCCCTGCCCCAGCCAGTGTGGACTGCCCCCAGTTTGGTTCTCAACCTGGGCCAGTTTCCTATGTGGGCATGCCTCTTATGTGGGAGGCCTCTGGCCTAGTTTCTGCCCTGCGTAGCTAGTTTCTGCCCAGATAGCCCCTCGCCCACCTATGGAATGAAACTGTATCAAAGACTAATGACTTATTACTATGGAGACTGCTTTGGAGCCTCACCCCTCTCTTTGTCTTCTGTCAAAAACAAACAAACAAAAACAAAAACCTGGAACCTATGTAATTTTTTACTAACCACTGTCACCTAATAAATTTAACAATAAAAAAGAAATATAGATAAAATCATACATAACATAACCACGTTTAAGATTGTATTCTAATATCAAACAGCAAATTTCAATAATGCAAACACGTAACTACTTTTGCACCAACCTAATAGTCTGCTTGATTTTAGATGTAGAGGGGGGATCTCATTTTGATTTTGATTTGCATTTCTTTAATGCTTAATTATATCGGGTATGTTTTCAGCTTATTAGCCATTTGTGTATCTCCATTGGAGAAATGTCTATTTAGACAGTTTTAAATGTGGTTGTTTTATTATTATTATTACTATTATTATATTATTATTGAGTTATGAGAGTTCTTTCTATATTCTTAATATATGATTTGGAGGTTGTTTCTCCCATTCTGTGAATTGTCTTCACTTTTTTGGTAATGTCCTTTGAAACACCAAGTTTTAAATTTTGTCCAATTTATTTTTCCTCTTCTCACTTGTACTTTTGGTGTTACATCTAAGAACAATTGCCAAATTCAAGATTAGGAAAATCTATGCCTTTGTTTTTTCTAAGAGTTTAATAGTTTAATAGTTTTAGGTCAGATATTTAGGTCTTTGACCTTTTCTTTTTTTTTAATATTTTTATTTATTTATTTATTTTTGACAGAGAAAGAGATAAAGAGACAGAGAGAGAACTGAACTGGGGGAGCTCCCAGTTCAGCTTATGGTTCCGCACTGGCCGGGGCCGGGATTTGATCCCTGGTCCCTGGCGCTGCAAAGTGAGCGCTTAACCACTGTTTTTCGGTATGGATATCCAATTGTTCTAGTACCATCTGTCGAAAGTTTCCTGTCCTCATAGGGTCACTTTGAAACCTATGTTGGAAATCAAATGACCATATAAGTGGATTGGCTCTGTTTTGTTATGTGCTCTGTTTTGTTTCATTGGTATAAGTATTGATCTGTATCCTATATTATATTAAGAGATATAGCATTATAGTAAGTCTTGAAATCACTCATTCTAAATCCAACTGTGTCCTTTTTTTCTTGTGAGATTACTTCAGTATAGATCCTTTACCTTTCCATGTAAATTTTATCATTAGTTTGTCAATTTCTACCTAAAAATTCTACTGGTATTGCATTGAATCTGTAGAACTATTTATAAAGAACTGACATCTTGCTAATTCTCTTCCATCTATCTCTTCCCAACAGAAATATGGTATAACTGTACATTTGTTTAGTCTTTTTAATTTCTACCAAAAATATTTTGTATTTTTTGACATACATGTTTTACATATATTTTGTTAAAGGTATTCATAAATATTTCATGTTTCTTGATGCTACAGTATTTGAGGAGACTCAAGAAACTTGGAATTTATTTATAAAAAATTGTATATTCTTACCCAGTTAAACTTCAGTCATCTTCAAAGTACTCTCCATTTGAGCAATACACCCTTTGAGATACTTTTTACACTGCTCAAAAGTTTTTGAACTCATTGATTTGGATGCCTTTTAGTGCTTCTGTCATTTTTCTTTCTTTCTTTTTTTCCACTTCTTCTACACTGGCAAAATGTTTTCCCTTGAGGACTTTTTTCATTCAGAGAAATGAAAAACCCCAAACATTGCTAGGGGAATAGGGAGAGTGGAGCATGGGGGTCATGATGTTTTTGGTTAAAAACTGGTGAGTGCTCAGTGAGTTGTGGGCAGGTGCGCTGTCATGCTGCACTTTGTTCATGTAAATTGCCCATAATGAAATAAGTCTACAAAAAAACAATTTACTGAAGCTGAACACAGCCTCTCATAATGCCAGCTGGTACTGATGCAGATGGGTTTCCAGAACAAACTCCTTTAGCAGGGGAAACCTGTATTACAAGGGACCCACCTTCTAGAAGACAATTTCAGTTTTTGGGTCCCTCTCTTATGTAAGTTATGGTTTTATTTTCTAATTATTTGCTACGAATAAAAATATAATTGATTTTTCCTATAATCTTACATGCCATGACCTTGCTAAATTATCTTACTAAAGGGTGTCCTAAAATTCACGCAAGAAGCAATTTTGATAGAAAACACAGGTTTATAAGAATTGTAAATTTTCATTGCTTAACAATGAAAACACGTTGTTCTTTCATGTAGTGCTCCATTTTTAATAACCTTGAACTGTCAGCTGTCACGCTGTCTTTTCATTGGCAACACTTCACTGCACAAATGACGTGAAATTCAAATCTTGCGTGAATTTTGGGACACCCTTTAGTATAAATAGTTGATACCTTAGGCTTTTCAGTGCTAATCATCATCATTTTCAAATAGTTATTTTATTTCTTCTTTTCTAATTTCTATGCCTTTTCTATTTTCTTGCCCTTTGCACAGATATGCCGGAGGTGCCCAAAAACGTATACGCATTTTAAGAGGTGTTATCTATGTATTACTTTTCAAAGTTGAATTGAATTATGGTAGCAATGTATATAGTATGATATTCTCTCAAAGGATGGCATTAATCAAATGAATGCTAGCATCACTATATGACAGGCAGGACAAAGAAAATGGCAGAAGCACTGTTGTCATTTGAAGAGTGCAAGGCCATTTTCAAGTGGTATCTGAAATTCGAGAATGTTGTGGAAGTACAACGACAGTGGAGGCATAAGTATACAACAGAACCTCCAACATGCCTAACAATTACACACATCTGTGATAAGTTTGAGGTGCAAGGTACTGTGTGTGATGTGCACAAGGGAAGATCCGAGAGGCCTCGCACAGCAACAAGCCTTGCTTCTTCTGCTATGGTGTTGAAACAGTTTACACACTCACCACAGGAGTCTACCAAACGATGTGCACCTGAGACAGGAGTTAGCAGAACAGTAAAATGGAAAGTTTTCATCCCAAGATTATTACATCCACTTAATGAAGACGACCCTGATCGAAGGATGCAGTATTGTGAGTGGTTCCAAAACATGGTACAGGAGGATGATGAATTTGTGGGGAAAATGGTTTGGTCTGATGAAGCACAGTTTAAATTGAATGGAACAGTGAACCGACATAATTGTGTGTATTGGGCTCTAGAAAATCCACACATTCATGTGGAAAAAGAAATCAGTTTATCAGGCCTCAACATCTGGTGTGGACTATCCTTAAGGGGTCTAATTGGACCGTTCTTTTTTGAAGGTACTATTACTGGTCAAGTGTACCTAGACATGCTACGCACATCCATTTTACCTGCAATTCGTACACTTTTTGGGAATGATCGATTCTACTTCCAACAAGATGGAGCCCCCGCGCACTTCCACCGAGATGTGAGAGCTTACCTTGATGAGAATTTGCCAGGACAATGGATAGGACGAAGAGGTGTGGTTGAGTTTCCCCCACGTTCTCCTGACTTAACACCCCTTGACTTCTACCTGTGGGGGACCTTACAGGATGTGGTATACCATAGAAAACCGGCTACATTGGCAGTCCTTCAGAAAGAAATTGAAGCAGCATGTGCAGAAATACAAGTGGACACTTTGGTCAGTGTTGCCCAAGCAGCAGTTCTCCATAATCAGAGGTGTCTGGATGCTGGTGGTAACCACTTTGAGCACCTCTTGTAACTGCAGAAGTCAAAAGTGATTTGTATTCATCTTTTGTTATTGGTATATATTATTACAACTTTGATACAGTTTTTGCCTTTCTTAAAAATGTGTATAGTAAAACGTGGGATTTTCTAAAACTGGTGGACGTGTATTAAAGTATGTATTAAAAATCTGTTAAGACAAAGCACCAACTCAAACCAATTTAAGAAATAATTTTTGTTGATTCAATCTGTCCCCTACCTACAACCATCCACCATGACTATAGTGTCATGCTTTTGCACAAGACCACCACCTTCTGGCTAGTAAGTGACAGAGACTGGGTTCAATCACAACCTTCTGATTTTAAAGCTCCTGTTCTTTCATCAACACCATCCACGTTAGAGTAGTTAAATATAAGGCTTCTTGTAACAATGCTTTTAGTTTTCTTTTTATTTTTATGGATAAAATGCAATGTACATATTATACTTAACAATGAAAAAGGATGGGACAAAACAATCATAACTTCTGAGATGGAAGACAACATAAAACATTGGCATTCCTTGTGACATTATATGGTTTTTTCAAAGCAATCACAGAGTTTTAGAAAATAGTTGGAAAACGCCTGAAAGAAAATGTTATTTTTAAATTAATGTGTGTTTTTGTGTGTGTGTGTATGTAAAACTTGAAAATTATGGCAAGAAAGATTTTAATCCATGTCATATAATTTATTGACATATTTATGGAAAAGAGATGAAAATCGCTTTTCCTGTCAGAAACTAGTAACTATTCAATCTCATAATATATATTCTTTTCAGGCATGTAAATATATTTGTGAAAAACAGTTGAAATACAGTTGGTAAAAAGAAGGGACATTTTAATCTCACCCTACTTTTCAGTCAAGTGCAATAGGGGGAAAGCAATTGAAAATGCGTAAAAGAAGAGATGAATATTAATTCCTATACTTGAAAACCTGCATCTCAACATACAAGACAATGACTAAGGGACATATATTCTCTCAGAGTATACCACAGATCACAGAGTATTTTTGGCTTTCAAGCTTTTGTTTAAAAATACTTTATATCATTACGTGTATATTATTACATGTACATTGAAAGCTAATTGAAGTGACAAATAATAAAACTCAGAGACAGTTTATAACAAAAATTGTTAAAGTCTGTTAAATTTTTTTCCCAAGAAAGGCAAGTGAGGTAGTTTATACTGTGTATACATTGTAAAGAAATTAATATTTCAGTTTGTTCAAAGATCATTCACTCCAAGATTATATTCTCAAGTGAGCTGCTTAACAAAGGGATCCTTTTGTTTTATTGCAGAATGATGGAAAAAATGAGCCAGTTGTAGGATTTTTAATGAATACATGTTCCCAAAATATTGACTTTCTTTAATATTTTCCTGGATATTATTTTCCTAACTGTATACCAAGAGCACTTGGGATGAGGTGGAGTGGGAAGCTAGTAAGAGAATTTAGAAGCCCAGTATCTTACTCTACCTTTGTTTGCAAATATACTAGTTTTACAGATTACAGTAACTATTTAAAGATAACCCTTGGTAAGGCAAAGATAGTTTTTCAATACTTACCGGTACATGACAGGCATTTCTGAATTTTAATAGAAGGAGGTTATTTATTTAAAGATAAAATTAAAAGGAATATCTTTACCCATATAAAAATTAGCCTGTATCTACTGAAAATTCTTCTCTAATCAGTTACCCTATGACTAGGATTAAAAGTTATCATTGGATAATGATACTGGTATTGACATGGCCTTCCATATTATACTTATTTGAAAGCTGTCACAAATCCTCGCATACATACAAGTGATTAAAGTTACTGACTCAGCTAAGTTCTGACATCTGAAAACACAAAAGTGGATAAGAAATTCAGAAACTTATCATTTTTACCTGTCATCTGTTAGCCCATTTATTTAAAGCTGATGACAACTGGAGTAAATCTTGAAAGCTTTAGAATTTATGTATAGGTGCTTAGTTTGCAGTCAAAAGAAATGAAATTTGCCAAACAAAAGATTAAATTAATAGATCTATGTATTTCCTATATAAACACAATAAATTTATTCTAAATGATAGGAAATACAATGAGAAATCAGTTTTCATATATACATGGAAGTGTAAGGTATTAAATTTAAAGAATGTCTTCCATGTGAGTAGGCAAAAATTACTGCCCTCTTAGTTTTGGAACTTAGCAACTATATAAAGTGAAATATTTACTCCTATTGAATTGCAAAAATGATAAAAAAAATTTCATACTCTTGAAATTTATTATTTAAATTTACATACCACCAATTAGCCATATATGGAAAAATTGATGAGAAGAATTAAAAAAACTTATAGAACGTATTTATTTTCTAGTATGTTTTCAGGAAAAGGAAATGAAAATTCTCAAATATATAAAATGAATACATGTTTGAGTTTTCTATAAAAATATACCAAAATCCTAATGGCCAGAATTGGAATTATCTGCACGTTGAATATAAGTACGTAATGTCTTTTTTATTGACATCAAGGCATAATGCAGCATATAAAATTTTTCTTCTATATATGAACTTAAATTATGTTATACTTTGAGACTTGGTAAGTAGATAAAAGGTTTTCTGCACTAGTAAGCAACTTTGTTGTTTGAACTGCAAGACTCATTTGAGTGTTAGTTTTCATTAAAACTGATATAAATTAATCAAAATCTTAATCTGTGGATTCCAAACCAAATGTATCCCATGTATGGGATAATTGAGACCTCTGTCCCATATCTAGCTAACTCTAAAAGGTCTATATACCAAGATAAATCAAGATGAAAGGCTGAGCTCTCTGACCCCTCAGTACATTTTGGGTTTTGCCGTCAATTAGAATCATGTGGGACTGTGTATTCTCATCAATTACAGTTCTAGAAAACGGCTCCACAGGATCTTGATAGTGAGATAGTTTTCTGCTTACCAAATATGCTTCAGATTTTAAAGCCTGATGCTAATAGTGCTTGATTATGCCTATGATTGATGAACAGAAACAAAACCTGCTTTTAGAGCATATAAAATCTGAATAAAAGTATTTTTCAGCATTCTTGGATAAAGAGCAGTTGAATAAAGGTAGTTCTGTATTTTAAATAGTGGCAGCAAAAGTGACTATCTACAGTTGTAAAATATAAGAAATGATATATTTGCTCCGGAAAGGACATCTATCAGTGCCCGGCACATGGAAAGCTACCCATTAAGCACCATACTCAAGATAAGAAAAATAGAGGCTCTGTGACTTCTAGCTGCAGGTTATAAAAGCATAAGAACACCCTTTGTCAAACTCAGCTGCACTAGGAGGACCTGTACTCACAAGAGAATAAGCTTTAAGAATACCAATTTTCAATAGTCCAGGAAAAAGAAATATTCATTTGCACTAGAATGCTGATTATCATGACACAGTACAACATACATACCAACACAGTGTTCTTTAAACAGAAGTTCCTCTTCCTCCAATTCAGGAGCAAGTCAGAGCATAAATATTGTATGTGGAACTTGAGAAACTTATTCCCTTTCAAAAGTGACCTGAATTATTTTGTGGAGCAGAAATTACTGATATTTCTGGCACTCTTGCTCAAAAGGGTCAATATAAGTATAAAAAGTTCTCTTTCCACCTCTTCTCTTTGGTAGCGTTTGCCACATAAAGAAGTCTTTCTTATCCCCAGATATAGGACCAAGTTCATTTCTGCTGTGAAGTCAAAGTACTAGAAATGATTGTGTTCCTATTCTAGATGGCCTTTCTTCAGGAAGGATCACAACTTCTCTTCACTTTTTCTGCCAACCATTGTGAGAAAGCTTTAGCTCAAATGGTTCAGCAGCTCCTCCTCCACAGTTCACGTTGACAATACCAGGAGATACCACTTGGCTGGGAAATACCAAGAGGGTTATAAGAACAACATGTCAAAAGCAGTCTTCTTTTTAAATCCCCGTAATGTAGAATGTTCTTGGCATGTAATAATAGTAGCTTCCATCTTGGGGGTATTTCAAAAACTTGATTGTGGTTTAATCACCCATTCTGCTTGAGGATTTACATGATATACATCCAGTATATAAGCATCTGGATCCAAGCAATGCTGTCCTAAAAGAAAATCAGAGGATGTTTTTAAGAGAGAATACTTCTGTGTGTGAGTATGCATGTATGTGTGTGTTTGTAAAGTCTGAATAAGACCCATAGTTCTCTTAGCCAAAAGGAAGTACAATAAGTACTCTCCTTATTGTTTCTAGAGGTGAGTACTTTAGTTAATATATACTTCCATCTTTACTGACCACTTGAAAAACAATAAACAAATATACAATGAAACAAACATTTAGAAGGTGAACATCATAGTGTGTATACACAAATCTAGGAGGTACAGCCTACTATTATAATAGTGCAATACTTTTATATGACCGGCAGAACAGATTTGTTTGCACCAGTATCACCACAAGCACATGAGTAATGTGTTGCATTATAGCATCATGATAGCTACAATGTCACTAGGCGATAGGAATTCTTCTCCATTATAATGCTATGAGAACACTGTCATATATGCAGTCCATTGTTGACCAAAAGCATGACTGTAAATATATTTTTAAATTTCTTAATAAAGCCTGCCTGTCTTTCTTCCCTCCTTCCTCCACTTCTTTCTGACTATTTAGTACAAATAAATCCCATGAGAAATTGTGAAAAAACAGACATACCAACCAGAGGCAAATTGTTCCCAAGATTCACCAAATCTATTAGAAAAATATGGCAAGAACTTACTTTGGGTATAAACTAATTATATTATACATGTCCTCTAATGGTTTTAAGATAGTAACCTGACCAGGACTTAGAGAAGAATAAAAAAAAAGTTCATTTTAATTTCTTTACTTTGGATGCAAAGCCCATAGACAGGAGATCTGGAAATTACACAAAGATCATTCTGTGTGGCAAATACACTTGAAATATTTGATATACAGTGTGTTTGAAATGTATATTAAAGTCATAAACAAAACTACCAACATCTGACTGCTTGCCTGAATCATTCATTTATCAAATATTTATTGAGAGTTATGTTCCAGGAACCACTCTAGGGGCTGGGGCTATAGCAGTGCACAAGACAAGTCAAAAATCCTTGCCTTCAGGGTGCTTACATTCTAAAGATGGTAAATGCAATGAGCAAAATGAGCAAGCATAATATAAAGAAAAAAACATTAGAGAACAACAAAGCAGGGAAGGAACAGAGAGGGTATGATCTAGGAAGGTCATATTAAGAAGGTGATATAGTGGCAAAGACCTCAATGAAGCAAGGCAGTGAGAAATGAACAATCTGAAAGAGAGCATTTGGGCAAAAAGGAGAGCAAATGCAAAGGCCTCAGGCAGAATAGAATGTGCCTGGTGACTGAATATTCAAGGCTGCTGTCTGAGGGAAAGTCTGGGTATAACTGAGGCTTCAGCTACAGGTGTATTCAAAACAGTGAGATGAATTGAGCCCACCAAGGAAGTATAAAGACTTCCAAAGACTGAACCCTACAGCCCACCAATTTTATGAGGCTGAGAAGATGAGAAGTAATAGGAAAAAGAGACTCATAAGGAGTAGCCAGTGAAGTGGGAGGAAAGCCAGAATCTTAGGTTGTCCTTGAGCCCAGGTAAAGAATGTTTTTTAAAGATGGGGAAGAGCAACTCAGGTAGTTACAAAGACAGACAGAACTTGGATTTCACAACATAAAAGTTCTCTGGTGACCTAGATAAGCAATTTTGATGAAATGTTGAAGAGTAAAACTTGAGCAGTTTCAAGAGAACAAGAGGAAGAAATTTTAACATAGACAACTGATTCAAGGAGTTTTTGCTGTAAACTGGAACAGAAATGGGAATTGAAGAGGGTCAAGAGAGAATTTTATAAAGATGAAAGAAATTACCAAAAATGTTACGCAGATAGAAATGCAGTTGGAGGGAAAAGCTGACGACAGAAGTAAAAATGGGAGAATGACTATCAATGTCCTAACTGGACAGGAGGGGACATAAAATGCAGCATGAGTGGAGACACTGATCTTAAATAGGAACATCGGTATTTCATCTGGACTGTGTAGAGGGCAAACAGAAGATATGGACACAGGAGCAAGAGAGGCATTTTCTTTTGATTCCCTTTCCCCACCTCAGGGAAATTGGAAGAATGAACTGAGCTGAGAGTGAAAACCGAAAAGTTAAAAAAGGTTGTCATGATTTTGAAAGTGCCATGATTTTTTTGTTTTGCATGAATCTCCAGAAAGAGACTTTCCAACTTTGAGTCACATTTAAACGACTAAAAATCTACTCCATATCAACTAAAAATTTGAAATTATTTTAGGAAAGTCACACTGTTCTTCCTTGAGATTTAAAAAATCAGAAACATATGGATTTTGAATTTATATCTAAGAAACATGTAAAATATACTTTTACAGTAATAACATCGTATTTCTTTTAGAGTAATCAGAGAATCTAGGAGCAAAAATTTTTGAAGAATCCTTACCTATATTTCCTCCAACTTCATATAACCTTTGGTTTTGAATTTTAATGCATTCCGATGAACCATGACTGAAAAAAGGAGAAAGCAGTATAATTTTAACACTCTTTCATGATCTGAGGTAAATCTGTAGATTAAATAACCATCGCTATAAACAATTCATTCTGCCTTGCTTGAAATACACCCCACAAAATCATTATTATGACTGAAGTTATGATAAAAACATTTTTTGTTTGTTTGACACAAGTATCTGAGGCACAAAGAGGGTGGGACTATTCTAAATGAAGAGGGCAGCCATGGAGCTCCACCCTACCCTCATCTATCCACTCCATTTTAGACAGGCAACTACCGGTCATACTGACATGTCAAGATTGGTCAAGAAGCAGCTGGATGTTTAGTATTGCCTTGTCATTGGCCACATTACTCTCAGTTCAAAAGGAGTCAGATTTAATTTCTGTATTTGCTAAAAATTGTATGGGATTCCCTCCTCAGCCCATGTCACATTTCTAAGCTTGCCTAACGCTTTGCCGTCTAATGTTGATTTCATTGTACGTCTCTGCTATATAATAAAAGCAAGTCAGAAAAATAATCGCCCAATTTAATTTTTCTACCCCAGACTACAATGCTGAGGTAGGAGAGGCTGGAAAGGTTATTGCTGATCTCCATTCCATTTCAGGAACGACTTTTAACTTGGTCACTTCAAAAAGATTGTCATCAATCTTTTGAAGAAGAAAAATATGTGCCTTTTTCTTTGTTTACTTAAACTTTTTGAGATAATTGTAAATTTTCATGTAGTTGTAAGAAATTATACACAGATCCTGTGCACCCTTCACCCATTTCCTCTAACAGTAAAGTACTGACTCTAGTGCAGTATCACAACCAGAATGCTGATAATGATTCAGTCAAGATACAAAAGTGTCCGTCACCACAAGTTCTCTCCTTTTCTTTTTATAGCCACACCCACCTCCTCTCCCCATCCCTTATCTTCTAGTCTATTCTACAATCCTATAAATTTGTCATTTAAAAATGTTATGTAAGTGGAACTCTTTTGTGCTGGCTTTTTTCAATCAGCATAAATCCCTGGAGATTCACCCAAGTTGCGGCATTTTTTATTGCTGAGTAGCATACTAAGGTACGGGGGCAATGTAGTTTGTTTAGTCATTACCTGTTGAAGATCATCTGGGTTTTTTCCAGTTTTTGATTATTATAAATAAAGCTGATATAATCATTTGCATACAGCTTTTTGGTGTGAACACAGTCTTAATTTCTATGGGATACATGCCCAGGAGAGGAATGCTAAATGTGGTAATTGCATAATTTTATAAGAAACTATCAAACGATTTTACACAGTGACTATATACCATTTTTATGTCCTAGTGATCCTGTTTCTTTATATCTTTGCCAGTATTTGGTGTTACTATTTTTTTATGTTAGGCAGTCTCATAGGTATTTAATGATTAAAAATACTGAACACTTTTGTGTCCATATTTGTCACCTATATATCTTCTTTGGTGAAATGTATGTTCATGTCTTTTACTAATTTTCAAAGTGGATTGTTGTTGTTTTTTATTGTTGAATTTTGCGTATTCTTTATATACTCTAGATACTAGTCTTTGTTGGATATGTGTTGGATATGTTGATTTGTAAATAGTTTTTTCAAGTCTTTAGTTTGTCTTTTCATCCTTTCCACCAAGTCTTTCAGTGTATAAGTTTTCAATTTTGATGAAATTAAGTATAAAGTTTTATCTCTGATGAATCATGCTTATGATGTTAAGTCTAAGAACTTCACTAGCCCTATGTCACAAGGTTACATTCTATATCATTTTCTAAAAGTTCTACATTTAATTCTGTTATCCATTTGAGTTATTATTATAATTTTTTAAATAAGAGGTGAGGTTTAGATCAAGGGTTTTTTTTTGTTGTTGTTGTTGGTTTTTTGGCCCATAGATGCCCAAAATTTTCTTTCTATGGAAGGTCTGTATGAGAGTACAGAAATAGCTTTGTAATGCATGTAAGTAGAAATCTACTGGATGCCCAAATCCTGTTAATGGAATTTCAAATCCCTCCATTACTGTCTAGTAGTACTGGTAATTATTTACAGTTTTAAAAGTGTCAAGGCCAGTAGCAGAGAGAAGTAAATGTTTGGAGCTCTTGTGGGACTCTTGTCTACTCTTATTTTCTATGAAAGCTGTGTGTGTGTGTTTAAATATATAAGCTTAATAATAAGTATAAAGTGCATATACCATATAATCAGCCCCATATTGAAAAGGAACCTCTTAAAAGCTACTGTCATACCTTCCTAGTCACTAACCTTTCATCATCACAGAAAATCACCATCCTGACTTCTATCACCATAGATTACTTTTATTGGCTACTCCTATTTATTTTAATTACAATTTTATTGAGGTGATTATGGATTCACATGCAGTTGTAAGAAACAATAAAAAGATAATACCCTTTTCCCAGTTCTTCCCAGTGGTAACATATTATAAAACTATAGTAAAATGTCACAATCAAGTTACTGACATTGATACAATACACCCACCTTATTCAGATTTCCCATTTTGTCTATGGCCATACCACCTTGAACATGCCCGATCTCATCAGATTTCCCATTTTAATTGCACTCATTTGTGTGTATATTAAGTTCAACACAATTTTATAGTGGTTTTTATTGACCACCCAGCGAAGATCCCATTCTAACACCACAAAGGTCCTTTGTGTTGCTCTTTTATAACACACTCATTTCCACCTTCCCACCACAATCACCCTTTCCCAATCCCTGGTAACCACTAATCTATCCTGCATGTCTAAAATTTTATAATTGAAAAAATATTATATAAATAGAGTCTTGCAGTAGATAAGTTTTTTGAAGCTGGCCTTTTTGCTCAACATGGATACTACTTTTAAAATATGATTTGAAAGCTTACTTTAAGAATATCCATCAGAGTTTAACTACAGACTATCAAACTGTACTTGCTCTGTAATTGGCAAATTTAAACCAGTGTTTCCCACCTTTTAAAAATCTCAGGGTAAAATTTTATGCTCTTTTAAGGTAATTTATTGGCAGATATATAAAGAGTTTTGTTTTTTGTTTTTTTTTTGGTAAATATCATTCTGATCCCAAGGTTTAATGATAATATCATATTTTTCTATGTATACAATGCCCCCATGTATAAGATGCCTCCTACTTTTCTAATCCAACATTAAGAAATCAACACATGGATTACTCCCATATATAAGAAGACACCCAATTTTAGATCTAACAATTTTAGACACAGTATTTTCTTATACATGAAGAAATATGGTATGTTATAAGGAAAGCAGCAGCTATGAGTTCACTTTATGTTAACTTTATCTGATACAAGCATGTTAAAGCCCCTTTGGGCCCGGAATAATATCAAGAGATGTACAAAACTAACTTGCTATAATTTTTATTCTAATAAAATGTAAAATTAACTGATGAATGAAGACACCAAGACAGAATAGTTATCCTATTAGGAATCTCATTTGTAATCTTAAACCACACAATAAAATTATCTAAAAATAGAGGAAGACTTCAATGTAAGACCTAAATCATAAAACTTATAGAAGAAAATGTAGATGATAAGCTCTTTGACATTGGTCTTGACAATGACTGTTTGAATCTGACACCAAAAGCAAAGGCAACAAGAGCAAAAATAAACATGTACCGGTAGACTATGTCAAACAAAAAGACTGCACAGCAAAAGAAACAATCCCTAAAACTGAAAAGGTAATCCATGGAATGAGAGTTAATATTTGTAAGCCATATAAGGGATTAATAACCAAAACATACAAAGAACTTATACAACTCAATATAAAAAATAATCTGATTTAAAAATGGGTAGAAAACCTGAACAGGCATTTTTCCAAAGAAGATGTACAGATAGCTAACAAGTTCATGAAAAGACACTCAACATTACTAATCACCAGGGAAACGCAATTATATATAATGGAATATTATTAATCCAACAAAAATGATATATTTCCAATTGCAACAACATGGATGGACTGAGAGGATATTATGCTATGAGAAATAAATCATACAGAGAAAGACAAATACCACATGATCTCACCTAGAATCTAAGAAACCAAAAAACCATAAAAGAACAACAAACCCCTGTCCTGCCCCCCCCCAAAAAAAATCTCAGGTACATAGAAAAAATTAGAGCCTGCCAGAGTAGAGGGGAAGGAGGATTGGGCAAAATGTGTGGAGATCACAAGATACAAATTAGTTATAAAATAAATAAATCATGAGGATGTAATGTAAAGCATGATGACTATAGTTAATACTTTATTGCATATTTGAAAGGTGCTAAGATGGTAGATCTTACAATTTCTCATCACAAGAAAAATTTTTTTTAACTATATATGGTAACAAATGTTGATTACTTATTGTGGTGATGATTTTACAATATATACAAATATCAATCCAATATATGGGTATACCAGAAATAAATATAATGTTAAATGTCAATTATGCCTAAATAAAATAAGAAAATAACGAATTCCACTTATAGAAATTCCTTAAAAAAAAACACCAAAGACTACTGTTATGGACCATTCTTTCTTTACTTTTCACTTTTCATCTGTTGGTAAAGTCCCCAAAATAGCAGCTTCTCATTTTTCAAAAAGGCCATGTTTGTAAATTGCTGGAAAGTAACTCATTTGATAAAAGTGCATCATCTTTGTACAGAGACCTTTATTCATTTTTACTTACCTGTTCTCATACTGAAATTTTGCCAGTATGTCTTTGGCTTTGGTTTGACTATTGAGCTGAATGGCCATGGATACCTTGGAGAGAAGTGGAGCATGGACCCTTATCACTCCCTCGGGCACATCAGACTGTCAATAAGGAAAAGTTTAGTACACACTGTCAAACTAGGACAAACATCAGTTCAACGAATGCACTTAAGAGATATGAAAATCAGTGGCACTTCAAATTAGTAAAACATCTAAACACACCAGTATTTAACAAGCATAAAACACTGCTTTCTTTTTAACAGAAGAGTCAACAAAACTTAACCTGAGATTTTATTGTCACTATACAGTGAAGTCTTACTGTAATGCCTTAAAATAATGAGAGAAGTAAAACTGGATTATGAAGAAAATCTAATATTTCCATTGCTTCATTTCCTTGAACAATGTCCTAAATAAGCTTACTTTAAGCAGAATTCTGATTTTAATATATTTCAAGATGAATCTTCTGAAAAATTTAAGAAACAATTAGAAAATGGGACTTTAAAATTATTCCTTTTCTTTAGTCAGCCCAAACTAAATTCCAGATGGACAACTGAAACTTGATCCCTTAAGGTGTGCTGGTAACACCGTGAAGAGCACAGCACAGGATGCTCCTGGGGAAGAGGGTCTGGTTTTTTGGTTTCACATGACATGACTGGCCTGGAGACGGGGCTCTCACCTAAATGAAATATTTAAATAACTTTTTTAAAAGATTTATTGTTTGAGAGAAGGTGAGAGAGAGAGAGAGAGAAGAGGATGGCCCAGAGCCATCTCCATTGTTGTATATCATTAGTTGTAACATGGTTTCATTCCACACAGGTGGATGTGGGGCCACATGGGGCGGAAATCAAACTGGGGGCCTCCTGCATGGGAGGTGAGAACTTTCTTTGCTGAGCCATCTTGGAGGTTGCCAGTTGTGCCAAAGTTCAGCTTAAGAGGTTTGCACAGGCTGGGGCCGGGAAATAAAACCCCAGACCTCACAATTGTGAGGTGAGCACTCAACTGCTGAGCTATCCTGGAATCCTGAAATATTCAAAGAATTTTGCTAATTAAGAGAAATTTCTATTTTGTCAGGATTGATTAGAAAATCCCTTTGTTTCAAAATTTTGAGTGTTTTAAAGACTATCTAGAGATGAACAGAAATAAATATTTATTTGTTTTAGGGTCTGGCTATTACTCAGGTAATCATTTTAAATCAGTACATTCTCAAAGGATGGTATTGTTGATGTAGCTATATGTGAAATGATCAGTATACAAGGTTTGACAATTAACTTCATGAACTTGCCACCATGGGCTTACGTTAGTAGCACTGTACAAATAACTTGGAAGGTTTCATAACCTTTGTATATCAGTGTCTCACAGCTGTGTTTGTGTTGACATGTGGCACTGTCTTGCTGAGTTGTGATCATTATTGTCACATGTTTTCGGGTGCTGTCCAGAGAATGTCGGAGATTGAATTAGAGCAACCAACAAACATTAAATTTCTTGTTAAACTTGGCAAGAGTGGAAGTGAAATCAGGGACATGTTAGTTCAAATTGACAGGGATAATGCCATGAAGAAAATGGCAGTGTACAAATGGATTAAATGTTGTTCTGAGGGAAGAGAAAGTATCACTTATGAAGAGAGGTCAGGGCAGCCAGCAATGAGCAGAACTGACAAAAACATTGCACAAATGTATCAAACTGTAAGCATAGCTGACTACCGGTAGGTCCACATCAACAGAGCAACAGTTAGGAAAATCTTCACTGAATATCTCGGCATGAGAAAGGCATGTACAAAAATACCCCCGAAGGAGCTCACCAATGAACAGAAGCAAAGGAAAGTAAAAGTTTGCCAAGACCTTTTTGAGAGGCAAGATGATGTTTTGGGCGTGTTATCACTGGTGACAAAACATGGGTGTACTGTTATGACCCTGACACAAAGTATCAAAGTGTACAATGGAAGTCAGCCAATTCTCCATGACCAAAAAAGTTCCATCAGTCCAAATCAAGAGTCAGATAATGTTACTAACCTTTTTTGATATCAGAGGGCTTATTATGAATTTGTACCAACTGAACAAATAGTCAACCAAGTTGACTCTATTGGAAATGCTGAAAAAGCTGCACAAAAAAGAAAAAAATGACTGGAACTTTTTGCTAACATCTAATGGCTCTTGAATCATGACAATGCACCAGCTCACAGGGCACTGTCTGTGAAGGAGGTTTTAGCCAGTAAACAAATCACTGTATTGAAATACCCTCCATACTCACCTGATCTGGTCCCAATGACTTTTTTCTTTACCCAAAGATAAAGAAAATATTGAAAGGAAGAGATTTTGATAACATGCAGGACATCAATGGTAATATGATGATGGTTCTGATGGCCATTCCAGAAAAAGAGTTCCAACATTGCTTTGAAGGATGAACTAGATGCTGGCATTGGTGCATACCTTCCCAAGGGGAGTACTTCAAGGGTGAACATAGTGATATTCAGCAATGAGATATGCAGCACTTTTTCTAGGATGAGTTCATGAACTTAATTGTCAGACCTCATATACCCTAGAAGGAATATGTTTTGCATGGAATTGTATCTCCACAAATATATGCTGAATTCCTAACCCCCAATACCTGATAATATGAACTTATTTGGAAATGGGGTCACTGTAGATATAATTACCTAAAATGATGTCATACTAGATAACATAGGCCCTAAAACCAACATGACTGGTGTCCTTACAAGACGAGAAGAGACAGAGACACACACATAGGGTGAATACCATATAGAGATGAAAGTGGAGAATGGAGTTATGTACCCATAAGCTAAGGAACATCAAGGACTACTGTCAACACAAAAAGCTAGGAATGATGTCAAAAACGACTCCTGTTCTCTCAGCCCTCAGAAGGAATCAACTACTCTAACATCCTGATTTTGGACTATTAGTCTCCAGAATTGTGAGAGACTAAATTTTTATTACTTTGAGCCACCCAGTTTATGGTATTTTGTTATGTCACTACTGGAAAACTAATGTAAAATATTTTTAAATAGGGTCAGTTCTTATTGTGTTATTCTGCTATTACCAGTAAGAACCAGAAGAGCATGGCAGGAAATGTATGTAAGGGATTTGGTGTTGGGAGGAGGCAGAGTGCCCTGGTTCATTGGAGTCAAGATTGTAGTGCTAAAACACTTTTTTTTTTTTTTTAAGATTTATTTTTATTGTTTTTGACAGAGAGAGAGACAGAAAGAGACAGAAGAGGGAAGGCCCAGAGTAGTCTCCATAGTTGTACATTATTAGTTGTGACTGGTTTCATTCCACACAGGTCGATGTGGGGCCACAGGGGTAGGAACTGAACCCAGGGCCTCCTGCATGGGAGGCATGCCCAGGCAAGAACCAAACTGGGGGTCACACCCCAGTTCAGCATATGGGTCCGCATGGGCCAGTGCCAAGATACGGATCCTCGGACTCCAGGGCTGCAAGATGAGCGCTCAACCTGCTGAGCCATCCCAGCATCCCCACCCCTTTTTTCTAAAACACTTTTTTGGTCATCTCATGTTCCTGCCCTGCCAGCTCCCCAAAAGGCTCTGTAAGATAAATTCCACACTCCTAACATTATCGAACCTATGGTCATCATAATCACATTTTTTTGTAATTCTTATAGTATTCATGATGGGTATAGATGCTTAACCACACATTCTGACTCAGAAGTTAGTTGAGTTTCCCTATACCATTCTTTTATGTGCTAAACTGAGAAAGTGAAGTTTGAAGGTTATGTTAACATCAAAATTACACACAGATATGGTGAATGTAACTAGAAAATACTACATAGGAAGTTAATAATTCGGAGGAAAGGAAATTGTTTTCTTACCATTCTTCTTGAAGAGGGTGATTTTTGTAGTACCTTTGATGTCTTGGGGCTTGTAACCTAAATAAAACACATTTAGTTTTTAAAATTAATGTTGAGAAAAGAAGCATATGCTACTGTTAGGAGTATAAATTGGTATAATCTTTATTGAAAACATTTTGGAATATTTACCAAATTATAAAATGTATATATACTTTGACCCACCAATTTCATACCTATAAATTTATCCTGTAAATATGCTTCATTTGTGAGAAATTACATGTAGCAAGTTTATTCACTGATGCATACATTTAAATAGCAAAAGACTGGACATAATCTACTCATAACTGTTCAACAACTGGGATGACTTAAATAAATTATGATGTGTTAGAATATCATGCAAAAGAAGCAGATAAGAAGGCTTTGTGAACCAGGTGGAATAATCACCATGATTTTGTATCAGTAAGGCAAAATGCAAAACAAGTGTTTCATATGTGTTACTATTCATGTAAAAAAGGTGAACAACCTATACTGATATTTGCTTGTACGTGCCTAGCACCTCTCTGGAAGTATCTGAGGGCAGTCTGGAAAAAATTCAGCCACTGTCAATATAATGAGAATGGTTACATGGCTGGACACTTTCCAGACAGTCCTTAGACATGCCTGTATGTTCCTGTGCACTCATACATACCCTGTCATTGGTGACATTGTCTTTGAAAGTAAGTCAGAGATGGACAATTTTTATTCTATAGTCTTTCCTACTTTTTGAATTTTGTAACCTGTTAATGAATTGTCCATTCCAATCAAAGTTAAGCATCTAAAACAAGGTATTATAAATTTAAATTATGCCTTGGTTCTATTTATAATCAAAACATTAAGATAACTAACATTCATATAGCATTATACAATTTACAAAGTACTTTAAACACACATTATATGAGTTGATGCTAATGATAACCTGTAAAATAGATAGCATTACTCCCCACCACCCAGCCCCAAATTATCACATTGAGGTTCAGAGAAAGATTTTAATTTATCCAGGCTCTATGGTTAGTAGTGGCAAAGCCTGACCTGTCTCAGTTTCAGCTCTACACATATCATACTTTGGCCATTAAAATTTTCCAGGGGAAGTCGGGATGGCTCAGTGGGTTAAGCGCTCACTTTGCAGCGCCGGGGACCGAGGATCGAAACCTGGCCCCAGCCCATGCGGAACCATATGCTGAATTGTGAGCTCCCCGAGTTCAGTTCTCTCTCTGTCTCTCTGTCTCTCTGTCTCTCTCTCTCTCTCTGTCAAAATAAATTAAAAAATAAATAAATAAATTTTCTAGAGTGAAATTTGCAGAGTTAGGATTTAAAAAGTCTGCCCCTCTATAAAAGCAATGAATAAACTAGCAAAAGATATCAGTTATCAACTTTTTCAGGACTTGGGATACTAAATCAAAGGTTACAACTAGGAGGGCTTAAGTAAGAAAAACAGCTGAATCTTGGTAAGAAAAGCAAGCTTCGTGGCATTTTAACTTATACTTTTCCTATCTCTGCTCCTAGCTCTTTGATGGACTTGAAAATAACAGCCTACTTTCCTGATACAGGTACTAGAGGGAGCTGAAGAGACCTCACTGACAAAGAATTCTATTTGTTATGACTTGTCTGATGGTTCCCTAGAAAACTGGCTAAAGGCTTGCCTTTAGCTTACCTAACTTGGAACTTGATCAATGCTAAAGTAGAAGAATGCTGAAAACACCTACAGGCAAATATTAGTCATTGCTGCCTGATGCAGTGGATAAGAGTTGTGGAAAACAATAGAATACCGTATTTTCCGGCGTATAAGATGACCGGGCGTATAAGACGACCCCCTAATTTTACAGTTAAAACATAGGTTTAGGCCTATATTCGCTGTATAAGACTACCCCCCACTTCCGAGGCAACACCAGTTTTTTTAATTAAATTTTTAATGAATGACATTTTTCGAACATACCGTAATATACCGTACATTGATACGATAAATGGAAGGTCTCTTCACAAATGGCAATGCCATGAACTTGACCGAGA
>PVKE010026528.1:0-22239 GCA_004027555.1 Craseonycteris thonglongyai
GGATATTTTTAGGGGTACGAAACCACTTTGAAGTGACATTTAAAATTTGAGAATGTAGGGGAAGCCGGGATGGCTCAGTGGGTTAAGCGCTCACTTTGCAGAGCTGGGGACCGAGGATCGAATCCCGGCCCCGGCCCGTGCAGACCCATATGCTGAACTGGGGAGTTCCCCCAGTTCAGTTCTCTCTCTGTCTCTGTATCTATCTCTCTCTCTCTCTCTCTCTCTCTCTCTGTTAAAAACAATAAAATAAATAAATGAATCTATAAAAAAATTTTTTTTGAGAATGTTGTGGAAGTACAACAATGCAGCATGAGTATGCAACAAAACCTCCAACATGCCTCACAATTGTATGTGTTCCTGATAAGTTTGAGACACATGGTAAATTGAAACTGCACGTGCAGTGATACAAGTGGACACTTTGGTCAGTGTTGCTCAAGCAGTAGTTCACCATAATCAGAAGTGTCTAGACACTGATGGTAACCACTTTGAGTACCTCTTGTAATTGAAAAAGTCAAATGTGATTTGTATTCATCTTTTGTTATTGGTATATATTTTTATAATTTTAATACAGTTTTTTCCTTTCTTAAAATGTGTATACAAGATGCTGGGATGTCTCAGCGAGTTGAGCATTTGCCTTGTAGCCCCGGGGTCTGAGGATAAAATCCCAGCCCTGGCCCATGTGAACTCATATGCTGAACTGGAGTAAGCTTCCCATGTGGAAGGCCCCTGGTTCCTGCCCTGCATGGCCCTGAGCCTACCTGTATGGAATGGAACTATATTGAAAACTAATAATGTACAGCTATGGAGACTGCTCTGGGCTTTCCCCTTCTCTCCCTGTCTCTCTCTGTCTGTCTGTCTCCCTGTCAAAAACAATAAAATAAATCTTTAAAATGTGTGTACATTTTTTGGCACCCTCTGTAGATGCCTACCCACTGTGTTGTACACCTGAAAATAATACAAATTAATGTTGAATGTTAACTATTATTTAAAATACATATATATTGGGGAAGCTGGGATGGCTCATCTAGTTAAGTGCTCACTTTGCAGCCCTGGAGACCAGGGATCGAATCCTGGCTCCGGCCCATGTGGACCCATATGCTGAACTGGGTGTGCCCCCAGTTCAGTTCTTGCTGGGGCCTATGTGGAAGGCCCTTGGTCCAGTTCCTGCCCTGCAAACCGTTCCTGCCCTGTGCAGCCCTGCGCCCACCTGTGGAGTGAAACTATATGGAAAACTAATGCTGTCAACTATGGAGACTGCTCTGGACCCTCCCCCTTCTCTCTGTCTCTCCCTGTCTGTCTCTCTCTCTCTCTCTCTCTCTCTCTCTGTCAAAAACCAATAAAAATAAATCTTTAAAATACATATATAGTCATGGGATGTAGAGTACAGCACAGGAATATAGGCAATGCTATTATAACAGCTATGTAAGGCATTAAATGGGAAATAGACCTGTTTGGGGTTATCACTATATAAGAACTATAAATGTCTAAGCATTATGTTGTCTTGTATATGTGAAACTAACAATAAAAAAGAAAATTATCAAAGGAGAAAGTGGACATAGATAGATAAGCCTTTTGAGTTTTGTTCTTTTTTGTTTTTGTTTTTGTTTTTTTGTATGAAGAGAAGCTGAAAGAAAAAATGGGTCAGTAACTGAAGATGATGTGGGGTCATAAAAAGGGTCTTATATGATGGTATACTCAGAACATATTTGTAGCCTTATGGTAATGATCCAGAAGAAGGAAAGAAAAATGATTTTAGATTAAAGAAATTCTGTAGGAGCAAAATCTTTGGTATGTGTGTGATGTTGGGATCCAGAATACTGGTAGAGAGGTCAGCCTTTGATAGACAGTTGTAAAGGGAAGAAACAGAGCATGAATGTGTAGGTACATACAGGTGAGTGGAGCTTTGAAGAGTGGAAGCTAAGAAACTCTCCTGCATTACTTTTCTTCCCTTGTTCCTCTAAATATTACTTTCTAATCCAAGTGAAGTATGGGGTAAGGTTTTCATCTAAGGTTGAAGGTGTAAAATGGTCATTTTAAATAAGGAAATAAAAGTAGGTTTGGGAAATATTGTAGTGTACTATGTTCTGGAAGTCATGGATGAGTATTGCAAAAAGGTCAAATTTCAAATAAATATATAAGTTGAATATATTTGCAATCAAATTACTAATAAGCTTTTAAGATGTAGATGATAGAATCAAATATCCTCAGAAAATATAAAGAAGAGAAAGAAGCTAGAGCTTAATAAATAGCCAAGGCCTGTAGCTTAATACTATATTTATTTTCAAAGAAATTTATAAGTTGAATATACTAACAATTAAATTACCAGTAAGCTTTTAAGATGTAGATGATAGAATCAAATATCTTCAGAAAATATAAATAAGAGAAAGAAGCTCAAATTGAATAGATAGCCAAGACATGTAGTTTAAGTCTATATTTATGAGAACATATTATGTGATAACATAAATAGAAGAAATTCATGGAAAAGGGAAGAATTATTTTTAAATATTACTAGGAAAATGGCAACTTCAAAAACAAAGTTAAAACTTTACTGTATCAAGATAAATCAGAAATTTATTTAAAAAGTTAAATGCACTCAGAGTCAGCACATATTATAATACATAGACAAAATACTATAGAATTGTACACCTGAAACCTATATAATTTTTGCTGACCAGTGTCATCCAAATAAATGTAACAAAAAAAAAATCAGGAAATAAATGTTAACATTGTTAAATATTAACAAATAAAAAGCTAAATGCAAATTGTAAAATGATTAAGAAAAAATAAAAAATATAAATTGTTACTAAATGAGAGAGTGGAAAATTACATCCTAACAACAAAGTCACTGGAAGAAAACAAAATATAAATATTGATAGATTTCACTACACAAATATTTTTAATACTTTTTTATCTAAAAATCCTTATGGAGATATTAAAAAGTCAAATAACAAATTAGGTAAAAAGTTATTATCACAAACATAATAAAGTACCAGTATCCCTAATCTGTAAAAAATTCCAACAACTCAATTAAAAGAAGCTATAAATTAATTAGTTATGCAAATTAAAACAATAGATTTAAATGTTATACCTAATAAATTAGTATTAACTATATGTTAAACTTAATATAGGTAAAGGTTTGGTGGATTAAGTATACTTACATGTTGCTGATAAAAATGCAAAATAGTTAACATTTTTAAAAAGTCAATGTCTTTTTATATCAAGAATATTACAGATTTTTTTTACCTTGGTTTTAGCAATTTCACTCATAAGAATTTATTCTTAGAGAAAAATCAGTCACACATCTAAGATAGCAACATTGCTGTTTTTATACATACTCACACACTCAACACCACCACCACCACCATCCCTGCCACCAATGATAACAAAAACAACGTTAAATGTATAATAGTGATGAAATAGCCAATTTTATTACAAAACATCATATTATCTAGTATATGTCAGCACATAAAAGTATTTTCAAGGTTATTTATTCATATAGGAGTTAAGATTTATCACATACTCATTATATTCCAGGTGCTGTTCTAAATGCCTTATATTTATGTTTATTAACTTATTTAATCCTCACAACAATAGCAAAGAAGTAGGTCTTGTTACTTCTGTCAACTTACAGTTTATAAATTGTAGACTTAGGTACAGAGAGGTTAAGTAACATGTTCAAAGTGATACAGTAGTCCCCCCTTATCCTTGGGAGATTCATTCCAAGAGCAACCCCACCCCATGGATGCCTGAATCCATAGTCTTGAACCCTATATATTCTATGTTTTTTCATATACATGCATACCTTGGTAAAGTTTAACTTATAAATTAGGCACAGTAAGAGATTAACAATAATTAATAGTAAAGTAGACCAATTATAACAATGGACTATAATAAAAGTAATGTGGATATGCTTTCTCTCAAAATATCTTATTGTACTGTATTCACCTTTTTTACAATAACGATGTGAGACAATAAAATGCCTTATTAAGTCTAGAGTTTTCACCTTTTCATTTAAAAAAGCACTTTATATCTTCTCTTTGGCTTATCCAAATTGCCAGGATCACTACTCTTGTCCTTCAGGGTCATTATTCATTAAAATAAGGGCTACTTGAACACAAACACCATGGCATTATTACAGTCAATCTGATAACCAAGGCAACTACTACATACTTAAAGGACAGGGAGCTTCTTACAGCATGGAGATTCTGGACAAAGAGTTGAGTTACATCCTGGGAAGGATGACATAAAATTTCATCACACTACTTAATATAGCACATTATTTAAAACTTATAAATTATTTCTGAAATTTTCTACTTAACTTAATATTTTTGGACCACAGTTGACCCTGGGTTACTGAAACCATAGAAATCAAAACCATGGCTAGGGAATGGGGGACTATTATATAAGTAAGTGGGGGTGTACTATATTCAGTCCTCAATACTCTGACGACTGACTCCAGGCTCTTTGTCACTGCTCTATGAGTGCCAACATATAACGTAGGTCGGTGATGGCGTGGAGATTACTATATATTAATAAGCAAAACAAAATCTTTATTCTGCATATATCAACTCACTAAATTATGCTTGCATTAAAAATGGAAGGAAATGTATCTAAATATTTGTAGAGGTTATCAAAGGGTAAGGAGATTTCAATTGGTTTTTGCTTACTTCTAAAATTCTTAATTTTATTAATTTTTCAACAAAAGCACTTAAGATAAAACAGTGCTGTTTTAGTTTTGAAAAAAAGAGGAAGTATAGGAAAATTTGCAAAAAAAATTCAAAAACTATTCTCAAAAGTAGTGCCACTTGATGAACCATGCTGTTTTGAAGCTTCAAAACAATTCATAGCTTTTTAAAAAATACTTCTATTTTTATAAAGAAACTGTAGTAGTACAGAATATTTAAGCTACTAGAAAATGAATTTATATATTGACCTTTTTATCAGCACAAATATACATGTACATCCACAGAGTCACACATTTACACATATTAAGCATATCAACCCTTCACAATTGTAAGGGTGTTTCAAGACAGCCTGAAATAATGAAAAACCATTTTGTTTTTGTTTGTTTATAGCCAAGGAATAGGTATAGTTGTTTACCATGGGCCTACGTGATGAGTGCCTTACCTTTGTATTTTATCCATTTTAGTATTATTTGGAGTTTAGGCATTATTAAAATATCCCATGTCAAATACAAATTTTTTAAAAAGAAAAATAAACAAAAAACACTTTTCAGAGTGTCCAGGTAGGAAAGTTTCCATAATGGCTGATGTTTGGGGAAAACAAACAGTGTGACCACAAAGCAAATACATGTGAACTGCTACCACTTTGGACACCAGACAGCCTACATGATCTTACAACAAAGTCTAACATTTATGCAGATCTCAAGGCCCCCATGCCTGATGTATGAAGCTTCCTTATGCCTCCCACTGGAAACTTCCTTTTCCTTGGCTCTTACTTTGGTCCATTCGGACTCTCAAGGACAGAGGACATGTCCCAAGTAAGCAAGAGCCCCTAGCTCCACTTATTTCAGTAGCTATCTGGGAAAATGAAGAGTAAATTTTACATAAAATGTCACTCACACCTTAAAAGTTACCTCATAAAGAGAAGCTTTAAAAAAGCATTTGACAAGTCATTACATTCCTTCATTTTCTATTAAAAGATATGTTCTGCATTGTGGTATTTTCTTACAAATATTTGATTCCCAGCAGAAATCTTCTGATTTCGTGGAGAAACGAACTTTGGAATCAATCCATGAGCCCTTCTTAACTGGTAGAGTGTGTCCTCATGGTGTATTTTCCCAGGACCCTCCTCAAAGCCCCCATGACCTCCTTATTCCTCAGACTGTAGATGAGGGGGTTCAATGCTGGAGTGACAATTGTGTAGAAAACAGAGATGATGTTGTCCTTCTTGGGGCTGTGGAGGGAACTGGGCAAGATGTACATGAATGTGGCAGCTCCATAGAACAGGCCAACTACAGTCAGGTGAGAAGAACAGGTGACTAGGGCTTTGTGCCTCCCTTCATTTGAGGGCATGTGGAGCACAGTAAATAGAATTGATGTGTAGGAAGCAAGGACAGCAATAAGAGGGGGCACAAGGAAGGCCACACCCATCACATACACCATGAGCTCATATCTGGAGGTATCTGCACAGGCCAACTTCAGCAGAGGTGGGATCTCACAAAGCAGATGTCTGATTTTCTGGGACATGCAGAAAGGGAAGCTCATGGTGTATAGGGTATGTCCTAGAGCACTCAGGGATGCCAGGATCCAGGATGTGGCCACCATGAGCCAGCAGACCCTTGGACTCATGAGGACCATGTAGTTTAGGGGATGACAAATGGCCACATACCTGTCATAGGCCATGAAGGCCAGTAGGAGGTCCTCTGCACCTCCCAGGGTCAGTGCCAGAAACATCTGAAGGGCACAGCCCCCAAAGGAAATGGTGTTTTCACTGAGCAGAAAATCCATGAGTGCCTTGGGGGTAACAACAGATGTGAAAAGGAGATCCATCAGTGAAAGCTGCCCAAGCAAGAGGTACATAGGCACATGCAACCGGGTGTCCATTGTGATAGCCAGGAGCAGCAGGCTGTTGCTAGTCAGGGCCAACATGTAGAGAACTGAGATTGTGACCCAGAGAAGCCCAGGAGACCCACTGTCCTTCAGAATCCCCATCAATATGAAGTCACTTCCCCAGGTTGAGTTCCAGTGCTCCATTCTGTGCTGTTTCTTTAGCTGTCTTGAACAAAGTGGATTCTTGGTGCATTTTTGTTGAAATGATCCCCTAGTTTTGTAACATCAATAGCCCATAATGATGATCAATATGAATCTAATGAAGTTATGCCTTTCCCATTGGTAACTGAATTTACCTCTTTGGTTTTTTTAAATTTAACAATAGTTGATATACAATCTTTTATAAGTTACATTAATATCCGGTGTACAATATAGTGATTTGACATTTTTGTGCTCTACAATGTGATCACCTCACTAACTCTAGTAATCATGTGTCACTATACAAACATCACAATATTATTGACTTTACCTCTTGATTTCTCAGTTTCTGACTCTTTTAATGTTATCTTGAAAAAGAACCATCTAAATGCAGAACACGTGTCATAGTAATAGCTGAACATTAAAAGAGATTATTACATGAAAATATTCAGTCATCAAACATGAACATGAATCTTTCCAGAGAGATTAAATCATTGCTTTCTTAATAGAAAGCAATATTCTAGCATCCATGCCCTTGATTATTCTTGGACCTATCTCATAAGTATAATATTAGACTAAGGATTTAAATACCCAGTTAGCATTTTACATAGAACTGTTTGAATATAAAATTCTAAAGCAGGTACAGATATGTGTTTCCAAAAAGCACCTCCAATTCTTTTCCCATATAATTTATATTCACATTTGTTTGCAGCACTCTATACTATAGAGATGTCTCACTGGAAGAGCCAACATGTGTCCATTTTAGTCACCTCTCTTGATGAGCTCCACATTCTCCATGTGCCTGAAAGGGAAGAATTCTAGACTATCTTGAGATTTGAAGATGATATATTTGAGTTGCTGTTTCTTTTAGAGCTAAGCATTTAGGATTAATGCAAACATATTGCCTAAACCCGCCCCCCCACACACACACACACAAAAAAAAAAACAACAACAAACAGGTTATAATAAAATGTGACCTGGGAGGACTCAGAAATATAACAGATGAGGCCCTGCCAGGAAAATCAGTTTTGTGTTTGAGAAAATGGTGAAAGGTGTAGGCAACAAGGGAGTATATACTGTATGTTGTAATAAGTCTCAATAATCTTAGTTTTCCATTCCTACAACAGACTCAGATCCCCACTCTCCTTTCAAGAGTACCCACACTTGATTGGAGGACCACAGGGATAGAGAGGAAAAGCTCCTGTTCTGAAAAGCTGCTACAGGAACCCAATCCCAGAGAGAAGGCAGAAGAGTCGGGCTCTGAGATTGTTGGAAATTAGTGTCATGAATCAGGAAAATTGGACAGATAAAGCCAACTCTAAACATGTGATAAAGAATCTATAAGTGAAGCATTTTTCTATAAATAATTTGTTTATATTGTGGCTTATACATATTGACATTCCCATGGATTCTACTGGCCTCTAATGAGTCCACAAGATTTGAATGGTAAAAAGTTATTAGAACATATGACAGATATTTCATTTGCTCTTAGATGGCCCTTTCAAGGCATGTATTATCAGATAGGTACAAAAACACCTTATCAGAGACCAGCAAAGCCCATGGGGTATAAAGACAGGTACTGATACTTTTCTGGGAAACAGATACCCAAGCCTGGCATGTAGCACAAACTCCTTTATCATCCTCATTGATCCCTCTTCTTATTTAGAAAACCAAGAGTAGATGGGATTGGAAAGGACTATAGAGCCCAAAGCACTAGAAAATATTGAAGACAGAGTAGCTTAGTACTTAGGGTCTGGTTTGGGCTCTGTTTCTTAATTCAACATTCCTAAAGGATGCATAATTCCCTGAAAGAATTAATGCTCTTACCTCTTAAGATATGCATATAATACCTTAGTAAAAGTTGATGAGAAGCCCACCTGGCTGACCACGTAGACTGCCTTCGGATTCTTTGAAGGTCAGAAATGTCCCCATAGAAATCAGAAAGGAGGATGGGGATTTTCTAGCAGTATCCATTTGGTTTAATTTTTGCTTAATTGGATTAAGAGTCTGAAGAGTCTGACCAAGACAGATATCAGGGTCCTTCTGTGCCTTCTATTCCTCTATAGTTCTCTAGTGATGCAGCAGACACAGATAAAGAGCTAATACAGACCCTGAGTAGTTTCTATGGAGCAAGGAAATGACTTTCCAGTTCTCACACCTGTGAAGAATTGGAAAAAACTGCTCTTGTCATATAGTTTTTCTGGTAGGGAGCCCATGCAGCTCTGGAGCAGTTGTCAGACTGAGTTCTTGGGTCCAGATGCTCAGATGTTCGTTTATTCTTGCTAGGGTTTGGGAGCAAATATAACAGCAGCAGGAGTTTGGAGGAAGTAGATATTAAAAGAGCTCCCTAAAACAGGCCCTGCCATCCTTTTCCCTGGGGCCAATAGTGAGCCAGGGCCTGGTCTTGGGGGAGGCCTCTCTGTCTGCTTGTCACATGACCCCATCTCTTTTACTCTATTCTACACTGACCTTCAGAGGGACTTATTTTCTCAGATGGCCTCCCCTGGAAGGGCTGATCCAGGAAACAGGATGTTAATGAATCCTCTTGGGCTGGTTTCCTAAACTGGTATCCCTGTGCTCTTCTCTCACTAAATTAGCTTGGAGGCCCTAGGTTTTTATTCCAACCTTAAGGGAGGCAGTGATGGCCCATTTCTAAATTGCTAACAAAATATACAAGGAAACAAGAGTCCCTTTCATGGTCTGCCCTCTGCCCCAAACCTTAAAAGAGATTTTGTGGCATCTATGGAACATTCCGTCCACCTCCCTCCATCCCTATGGCTTTCTTTATTATCCTCTTAGCCTGAACTATTTCCAATTCAATATGACGGTGCTCTGGAGACTGTAATTATAAGATCTTTTCATTGACTTCTGGCAATCCAGTGTTATCTGTCCATGAGTATGTGTGTCCTGGTGTTGGTGTTGCCTGCCACCAGTGATACTTTGGAGAGTGAACAATCTTCTAAGTACTGAACAGGGAAAACTAAAAAGAAATACGCACAGTACTGTAGCTGTAAAATGTCAATGTTAAAAAAAACTCTTCAAAATCCTCCCAGAGATAAAGTATGGATTACCCACTAATAAAGCTTATTAGATAATAGGAAAGTATTCAATGGTAGTATTATAATAGGACAAAAGAAAAAATCTTCAAAAGTGCTGAGGAAATATAACTGCACACCTAGATTTCTATGCATGGGCAATTATCATTTAAGAGTGAGGAGAAATTAAAAACAAAAACAAAAAGACTATATTGCTAAAGACCCCCAGTAAAAAATTTCAGCAAGAAAAAAAGTGAAGCCTAGGGAATGTGTATAATACACAGAGCAATGATAAACAGAGAAGTTGGTTCAATGAATGAGATGGCATGTTTAATTGAAAAGGAATAAATATATTTGTATTTTAAAAGAGTAAAACTAAAATTCTTGAGAAAAATAACAAGGTGGAAGTGAAATTTTTTCTCTGAGTATTTAAAAAAGGCTGTAGATGGAAAATACTAAAAGTCCCATGCTCATTTATTTAAAATTATCATTTCCTGTATTTTTTACTTTTATTAAGGTATAAAATGCATATAATAAAATTAACTGTTTTAGGTTACAGTTCTATCTGTTTTGACAAACATATCTAGTTTTGTAACCATCTCCTAAATCAGTATACAAAAGTTTCATTAGCTCCCCTAATTCTCTGGTTCCTTTTTGTAATCATCTCCTGCCCTCACCCAAGCCTCTGTCAATTGTCTGATCTATTTACTGTCACTATTATTTTGGCCTTTTCCAGAATGTCATATAAACAGTATCATTATCATACATTTGAATCCAGCTTCTTTCACTCAGAGTAATATATTTGAGATTCATTCATATTCTGGTGTCTATTAGTAGTCTATTTCTATTTATGCTTAGTATCCAATTATATTGATAGATCATAGTTCATTTATCCATTCACAAGTTGAAGAACATTTGTTCTGTTTCCAGTATTTATTAATTATAAAAAAAATTTTACGTATAGGTTTTTGAATAAAAAATATCTATTTACTTGGGCAAATGCCTCAAAGTGAACTTGCTCAGTTTTATGGAACGTGTACAAAGTCTGACAATTAAGTTCATGAACTTTCCACAATGCACTTATGTTGGCAGTACTATACAAACAACTCCGTAAGGTTTCATAAACTTGGTATATCAGGGTGTTCTTGTTGATGTGTGGCGATGTCTTTCTTGAGAGGCGTCATTATTGTTGTGATTTTGAGCCCTCGCAAGAATGTCAGAGCTTGAATTAGAGCAGTGAACAAACATTAAATTTCTTGTTAAACTTGGCAAAAGTAAAAGTGAAATCAGGGACATAGTAGTCCAAGTTAATGGTGATAACGCCATGAAGAAAACAGCAGTGTACAAATGGATTAAACGGTTTTCTGAGGGGAGAGAAAACATCACTGATGAAGAGAGTTCAGGGCAGCCAGTAAGAATCAGAACTGCTGAAAACATTGCAAAAATTCATCAAATTGTGTGTCAAAATCATTGGCTGACTGTAAGAAGTGTAGCAGACTGAGTAAACACTGATAGAGAAACTGTTAGGACAAACTTCACTGAAAATTTTGGTGTGAGAAAAGTGTGTGCAAAAATGGTCCTAAAGGAGCTCACCAATGAACAAAAGCAAAGTTTTCCAAGACCTTTTGGAGAGGCAAGACTATGTTTTTGGCCATGTTATCACTGGTGAGGAAACATGAGTGTACCCATATGAACCTGAAACAAAGTGTCAAAGTATAAAAGGGAAGTTAGCCAATTCTCCATGATCAAAAGTCTTCCATCAGTTGAAATTCAGAGTCAAAATGATGTTACTAACCTTTTTTGATATTAGAGGGATTGTTCATTATGAATTTGTACCACCTGGACAGTCAACCAAGTTAACTATCTAGAAGTGCTGAAAAGGCCACAGGAAAAAATTAGAAGAAAAGAACTTGAACTTTTTGCCAAAAACTCATGGCTCTTGCATCATGTCAATGCACCAGTTCACACGGCACTGTCTGTAAGGGACTTTTTAGTGAGTAAACAAATAACTGTATTGGAACACACTCTACTCATCAGATCTAACCCCCAATGACTTTCTTTCTTTAGCCACAAATAAAAGTAATATTGAAAGGAAGGCATTTTGATGACATTCAGGACATCAAGGATAATACAATGATGGCTCAGATGGCCATATCAGAAAAGAGTTCCAAAATTGCTTTGAAGGGTAAACTAGATGCTGGCATCAGAACATAGTTTCCCAAGGGGAGTACTTCGAAGGTGCCCATAGTAATGTTCAGCAATGAGGTATGTAGAACTTTTTTTAGGATGAATTTCTGAACTTAATCGCCAGATCTCATATATCTAAGATAATGAGCAACTGCCAAGCTTTTCCATAGTGACTGAACCATTTTGCATTCCCAATTTTATTCTCATATTGTAGTTTATTAAGCTGTATGATATGTGTTCTTTAAATTCTGGTTTAAATAAGTGGAATAATTGCCTGAAGCTTTAAATTTCAAGTCTTTTCAATTAGAATTTAAATAAAAGAATTTTTATTCAGTAAGTGAGCAGAATTATTTATGCAAGTAAAGAAGGAAGTGTAATTCAGGACAGAATGTCATGAAGAAACACACACTGTGCATATGTTCACTCACACACACACACAGAGTTGGACACTAAAGACATTAATGACAAATCCTGTTAGGTAGCAATGTTGAACATATTCTTATAAACCATTTAAAATTTGGGGGGATATGGGTATGGAGAAAGATAAAGGATTAAGTGGATGCAGCTGTGTCTGAAACCTCCTTTGATCACATCAAAGTTGCAAATAGATTGTAGAATGGTCAACCTTGAGAATCATTTGAGGACTAACTAAACAGAGACTCTATATCTGAAAGTATAAAGAGGAAACTATATCAAGACCAGTAAGGAGAGCAGAGACATGAAATGGGCTGCCCCCAAACCAACAGATAATGTTTGAACCCCAGTAGGGATACCTCAGGGGTGGAGATCACCCTAGAATAGGGAGGGGTCCCCAGCCTGAGAGTTCTGTGCTGGGAAGAAAATTTCCCATTTCATCTGGCAATGAAAATCAGTGAGAATTCTGTCTGTCCATCTCAATTAAATAGAAGATGACTAGAAATAGATGGCCCCTTAAAAAGCATAAAAATAAACCCTGTCACTTGCTAATACTCACCTGGCATCTGGTGGAAGAGTGGAAACTCTGGAGGTTCCGGAAACATAAAGAAAAAGATTGAACTGTGGGGATATGGGGTAAGGACCAGAAGGACCCATTGTTCCTTCGCCAAGTCAGCTTCATGTATAGCCTACAGGAGAATGCCATTTTTTTCTATGTTGAATCCTCCCCAAAAGGGCTAAATCTGAGCCTGCACTGGTCTAATAAAATTCATGCATGTGCTCCACCTGTGTGACACATTGGGATGCTGCCCCATACAGCTAATCCTATATCTCCCAGGATGCTGTAAGCTGATGATAATTCAGTCCCATCTTACTAGTTACAAGACTATTTTACAGACTTATAGGAACAGCAGCCCTCAGCAGCATGGGAAATGTTCAGTGGCCAGCAGACTCCATGCCCTACTCTAGAGCTCCTTGAGAGAAGGTAATAGGTACCTGCCAGCCAGTGGCAACAGACTGTGGATCATTCAGGGAATTTTTCCTCCAGAACAATAACCAATATGGCATCAATTTTGTGAAAAGCCACAACCCACATCCTGGAACTTAGCCCAGTCCACCTGAGGCTATGTTGCTAGAGGCCCCACAAAGAAACAAAGATCAAAAACATGACTAATAACATGTCAATGATGATGTACCTATCAATAAGAACTATAAATGTAAGCTGAATGGATAAGAAAACAAGACCCAGGCATATGCTGTCTACAAGTGATCCACCTCAAATGAAAGTACATATATAGACTGAAAATAAAGGGATGGAAGAAGATATTTCTCATAAATGCAAAAGAGAAAAAAGCTGAGGTGGCAATACTTTGGTTAAAGTAGTCTTTAAAGTGAAGACTATAATAAGAGACAAAGAAGAATGTTACATAATTATAAAGGAATCAATGCAATAAGAGAATAGCACTCTGCTAAATATTTATATACCAAACAGAGGAGCACATAACTACATGAAGCAAATAATGACCAACTTAGAGGCAGAGTTCAGCAGTAACACAATTATAGAATGGGGACTTTAACAGCTCACTGACAACAATGAACAGATCTTCCACACAGAAAATCAACCCAGAAACAGCAGCCTTAAATGTCATACTATAGTTGATATTTTTAGAGCATTTTATCCCAAAATAGAAGAATATACATTCTTTTCAATAACACATGGAAAATTTTCCAAGATAGACCACATGTTAATCACAAAACCAGCTTCAATAAATTTTAAAACTTAAAATAATGTCAAGCATCTCCTTTGACCACAATAGTATAAAACTAAAAATCAATTACAAGAAAAAAGCACACAAACACATGGAGGCCAAATAACATGCTACTAAACAATAAATATGTCAACGATGAGATCAAGGAAGAAATCAAAAAGTACCTTGAGGCAAACAAAAATGAAAACATAACAACCCAAAATTTGTGGGATACAGCAATAGCAATCCCAAGAGGGAAATTCATAGCAATGCAGGCCTACCTAAAGGAACAATAAAAGACTCCCTAAAAAATGGTGGTATGAGAAGTGTTTCTGGAAAATTCCTATAAAGGTTACAACAAATAAAACGACTATAAGTCAACAAAGGATATCTTACACAACTCCAAAACACAACTAAGTGACCCACACATCACACTGAAGTAGGTACAGGTGAGCAAAGAGGAGCAAACTGAAGAAGAGAGAAGGGAGTTATAAAGATGCAAGCCACATGCGAGTCCCTGTTTGGAACTCTGCAGCTGTGGGAGGAAGAAGGTGGCAGGTAAGTATTTTGGACCTTACCTGGTATATAGAACAGTATAAAATAACTGATCCTGAGGCTCAGGGAAGAGACTGTGGGGCAAACCACATACAGAAAAGCATAAACCTGCACTGTAACCTCAGCCCACAGCTCCAGGCAGAAAATGAAGGCACAAATCCTGGTCACCCTCCCTCAGCAGCCCTCAGGCCTCTGCTCCCCCACCTCTGCCCAGTATTAGCAGTGAGCATCAGCTTAAGAACCTGAATACCTACAAGCAGAGAAGTTGCCAGAATGCGGAATCAAAGAAATACAGCAGAGAAGGAAAAAAAAAAAGCAGAAAATCACAGTAAATGAGTTGGAGACAGACAACCTATCAGCGACAGAGCTCAACATAAGGGTTATAAGAATGCACAAGGAACTTGCTGAAAATTTCAACAGAGTTAGTAAACATAAAGAAGGACACAGAAATCATTTTTCAAATGGCAGAAATTAAGTTTACAATAACTAAAATAAAGAACGGAAAAGAACTAATCACCAAACCTGATGGAGAAATCACACTACCAGATATCAAATTATACTAGAATGACACAATTATTTTGAAAGCATGGTTTTGGCATAAAAACAGACACACAGATCAATGGAACAGAATAGAGAGCCCAGAAATTAATTCATGTCTATATGGCCAATTAATCTATGACAAAGGAAGCAAGAATTTACATTAGAATAAGGACAGTCTATTTAATAAATAGTCCTGGAAAAACTGGACAAATATGTGCAAAAAAATAAAAATTGCACCACCTTCTTACTCCATATACAAAAATAAACCCCAAATAAATGAAAGACTTATGTGTAAGACCTGAAACCAAAAAACTTCTGGAAGAAAATATAAGAAGCAACCTCTCAGATACTACCCTTAGTAATATTTTCAATGATATATCTCCTCAGGCAAAAGAAACAGAGGGAAAAAATAAGGGACTACATCAAACTAAAATGATTTTCACAGCAAAACAAACCATTACCAAAACAAAAAGACATCCTTCAAAATAGAGGATGATATTTGCCAATGAGGCATCAATAAAGGGTTAATATCCAACATTTATAAGAAACCTATACAACTCAACCCCCCAAAAAGATAACAATAAAAAATAAAAATAAAATAAAAAAATTAAAACCAAACAATGCAATTTTAAAAAATAGAAGACCTGAGCAGACATTTCTCAAAAGAGGACATACAGATGACTGATAGAATACATGGAACAGAAAAAAAACAAAACAAAACTCAATGTCACTAATTATCAAAGAAATGTGAAATAAAACAACGATAAGATACCACCTCATTCCTATCAGAATGACTAGCATCAATAAATAGACCAATAACAAGTATTGATGAGAATATGAAGAGAAGAGAACCCTTGTGCACTGTTGGCAGTTTTGTAAATTGGTACAACCACAATGGAAAACAGTTTGCAGGTTCCTCAAAAAATTATAAATGCGGGGAAGTCGGGATGGCTCAGTGGGTGAAGTGCTCACTTTGCAGCCCCGGGGACCGAGAATTGAGTCCTGCTCCTGGCCCGTGTGAACCCATATGCTGAACTGGGGCGTGCCCCCAGTTCGGTTCTCACCGGGGCAAGACCCCAGCCCAGTTCCTGGCCTGTGCAGCCCCGCCCACCTGTGGAGTGAAGCTATGTGGAAAAACCAATGATGTGCAACTGTGGAGACTGTTCTGGGCCCTCCCCCTTCTCTCTGTCTCTCTCTGTATCTCTCTCTCTCTCTGTCAAAAACAATAAAAATAAATCTCTTAAAAAAATTATAAATGCAATTACCTTATGATCCATCAATTTTAATTCATCTTTTAGATTTATCCAAAGAAATCCAAAACACTAATTCAAAAAATATATATGCACTCCTATGTTTATTGAAGCATTATTCACAGTAGCCAAGATACAAAATCAACCTAAATATCTATCAATAGACAATAGGAAGTATCTAAAATAAGCAGAATTCAAGACTGCAATTCTGAAAATACTCGAAGAGATAAAAAAAAAATTGGTGGAGTACTCAAAGACAGCTAAGTAATCTCAGAAAGGAAATCTGTGAACAAAAAGAATACTTTAACAAAGAAATTAAAACTATAAACAAGAACCAAATATAAATTCTGGAGATAACACAGTAAAAGAAATGAAAAATAAAATAGCTAGCATAGGAAGCAGAGCAAATCTGACGGAGGAAAGAATTCTTGAAATCAAAGACAGAAATTTGGAAATATTACAGAAGAAAGAAGAGAGAGGCCTAAGAGTTAAAAAAAAAAAAAAAAAAAGATGTCTACATGAACTATCTGACTCCATTAGAAAGAATAATATAAGAATAATAGCTACTCCAGAGGAAATAGAGGATGGGATGGATGGGCACAAAAAATTTGATCAGACAAAAAGTAAATGAGAATTCCCCAAATCAATGGAAAGAACTGGAACCTAAACCTCAAGAAGGAATCAGGACCCCTAGCTTCTTAATCCTAGCAGACCCTCTCCAAGGCACACTATACTGAAAATGTCAAAGGTCAAAGACAAAAAAAAATATCCTCAAGGCAGCCAGGAAAAAGAACACCATAACCTATAAAGAAAAGCCCATCAGACTATCATCAGATTTCTCCACAGAAACTCTACAAGACAGGTAAGAGTGCAATCACGTATTAAAAATATTGAAGGAGAGAAATTACCTGAATCATCAACTCAGCAAAGTTATTATTTAGATATGAAGGAGGAATAAAGACCTTTTTAAACATACATGAGCTGACATTTCAAAAAATATTGAAGGAAAACATTGGACCTGAAGCAAAAAATAAAAATAAATAGTGACAAATTGGGACAATAAAAATACAAAAGGGGAGGAAGTAAAGATTTAAATTCCCAGACATCATCAAGATGGAGGCATGAGAGGAGCTCTTGAAACCTCCCCTGGAAAGAGCAATTTAAACAACTAAAATCCAACCAGAGAATCCCTAAGCAATACATCGCCTCGGCTGAGGAACCCACTCATTGCAAGAAAATACCTAAAGCTGGAGAAAAGGAGGCAAGTGAGAGAGAAAGAAAGAGAGCAGTGCAGACACATGCTGCAGAACCAACACAGAGACCTACCTGGTGACCAACCCAGAGTCTAACAGGGAGATCAGCAGCAAAGAGACTGACCAAGAAGGGAGAGTGGGAGCAGGGGTCAAGGTACAGGACAACTCTGAGTGGGTTGGGGGCCTAGAATGGACAAACACAGAGACACAGGCAGCCAGAATGCAGGGTGGATGCCCAAAGCAGGTACTACTGGCTGTGGCAAGGCCAGGTGGGAATGCAGGGGGAGCAGCTGTGGTACGGCAAAGGTGGCCATAGCACAGTGCAGGAGGCCTGAGTGAGGCATCACCAGCAGCCAGAGATTGGCACTGGTGACTGGGATGAGGGTCCAACTGCTAGTGGGTGGGTCAGGCAGCTAGAACTGGGAGTTGACGGAGCACTAGGATGGCAACCGGAACAGGAAGCAGGCATCTGGTGGCTGGAGTGCTGGCAGCAGGAGTGTGCTAGGAGCTGAAGTGCAGAGTGGCCCTCGGTGAGGTGGGGCCCCAATCAGAGCACTATGTGGCCTTGGACACAGAGCCTGGCTGTTTCCCTTGCTCTCTCCCAAGGCTCACGCTGCTGGCCCACCCAGAACCTGCCTTCAGTGAACTGCTGCCAGGAAGTCACCAACACCCTGTCACATAAACAGGCCTGCACATTTCCCAACAAACCCCACTCCCAACTTTCCCACTGGTGCCAGAAGAGAGATCTAGCAAAACTGAGCACAGGCTTGACAGCTTATGACTACAGTGGGATCTAGGAGGCATAGAATAGCATCACCCACCATATTTTCCCAAAGAGGAGGCATACAGAGATCAGGGCAACTGAGTCAAAGAGAAGTCCACCTTCTAGGAAGTCTTCCACTGAAAGAAAACCAAATAAACAAGGAAAAATATTATAAGACACTGTAGCAACACCAGCTAGAAAGTAAAAGAAAGATTTCTTCACATCAACAGGAGAAAAGTCCTCATGTCCAGGAAAAGAAATGTTCCAACAGCAATGAATACCCTTGTGAACAAAGGTGCTCAGAAAGAAAAAGAAAAATCTCTAGAAAAGTAACTTGAGGAAATAGAAACATATGAGCTAAATGACACAGAATTCAAGACTGCAATTATGAAAACACTCAAAAAGCTCCAAGAAAACTGGCAGAGTACACAAAGAGAGCTAAGTGATCTCAGAGAGGAAATTGAATCTATAAAAAAAAAAAAAAGCAAATAGAAATTCTGGAGGTAAACAACACAACAAAAGAAATAGCTAGTATAGGAAGCAGAGCTGACCTAATGAAAGAAAAAATTAGTAAAATCAAAGACAGAAATTTGGCAATGTCACAGAAGGAAGAAGAGAGAGACCTAAGAGCTAAAAGAAATGAAAGATATCTACAAGGACTACCTGACTTCATTAGAAATAATAATATAAGAATAATAGATACTCAGGGGGAAGCAGAAGATGAAATGGGCACAGAGAATATACTCAGACAAATGGTAGATGAGAACTTCCCAAATCTATGGCAAGAAATGGCACCTCAAATTCAAGAAGGAAACAGGACCCCTAGCTACTTGAATGCTTGCAGATCCTCTCCAAGGCACTTTATACTGAAGATATCAAAGGTCAAAGACAAACAAAGAAACATCAAGGCAGCCAGAAAAAAAGAACACCATAACCTATAAAGAAAAACCTATCAGACTATCATCAAATTTCTCAACAGAAACTCTAACAAGACAGAAGGAAATGGAACACAGTATTCAAAATATTAAAAGAGAAAAATTACCAGCCAAGAATCATCTACTCAGCAAAGTTATCCTATAGATATGAAGGAGGAATAAAGACATTTTTAAACATACATAAACAAAAGGCATTCTCCAGCACAAGGCCAAGATTTCAATAAATACTAAAGGAGGCGATTGGACCTGAAACAAAAAGTAAAAATAAATAGGGATAAACTAGAACAACAAAAACATAAAAGGGGGAAAAAAGAATCGTTTAAATTTTCAAAAATAGAGATAAGAAACATCCTTAAGGGAAGCCGGGATGGCTCAGTGGGTTAAGCGCTCACTTTGCAGCGCCGGGGACTAGAGATCGAATGCCGGCCTCGGCCCGTGCGGAACCATATGCTGAACTGGGAGTTCCCCCAGTTCAGTTCTCTCTCTGTCTCTATCTCTGTATCTCTCTCTCTCTCTCTCAAAAAACAATAAAAATCAATAAATAAATATTAAAAATAAATAATATTAGTAAGTTTAAAAAAAAAAAGAAAGAAACATACTTAAGAAAAGGAACCACTGAATATTTGAAACTTTCTTTTATACAAAGTTCATGGTAACCACTGAGAAGAAACTTAGAACTGGGACACATGACACAATAAAAGAAGAGAAAACAATCATAAACACCATCAAATTAAAATAACTGATGGGAATAAACATATAAATAAGCAATAAGAAAAAGTCCTACCAAAAGAAAAAAGATAAAATGGCTATAGGAAATCCTCATATATCAATCATCACCCTAAATGTAAATGGACTGAACTCACCAATAAAAAGACACAGAGTAGCAAACTGGATTAAAGAACAAAAATCAACCTTATGCTGCCTTCAAGAGACACACCTCAGCCACAAGGACAAACACAAACTCAAAGTGAAAGGGTGGAAAACAGTACTCCAAACAAATGGCACTCAGAGAAAAGCAAGTGTAGCCATATTTATATCTGATGAAGCCGACTTCAGGATCAGAAAGATAACAAGAGACAAGGATGGACATTTCATAATGATAAAGGGAACAATAAAAACAATAAGATATTACACTTATTAGTACATATGCCCTCAACCAAAAAGCACCAAAATTTACAAAGCAACTACTAACAGATCTAAAAGAAGAAACTGACAAAACCACAATTAGAGTTGGAGACTTAAACACTCCATTGACAGCCATGTACAGATCATCCAAATAAAAATATAAATAAGGAAATAGCAGCTTTAATGATACATTAGAGCAATTGGACATAGTTGACATTTACAGGATATTTCATCCTACAACACATGATTATACATTCTTTTCTGGTGCATATGGAACATTCTCAAGGATAGACCACATGCTAGGACACAAAGCTACTCTCGGCAAATTTAAGAAGATTGAAACCAAACCAAGTGTATTCTCTGATCACAAAGCTTTGAAATTAACCCTTTTAGTGCAATGGGCCAATATATTGGCTCTTGCATCTCAGGCAAAAAGTGAGGCAGGCCGATATATCAGCTCATACATAAACCATAGTTAAAAGTGCTATAACTTATTATATATTTTCTTGTATGATGTATGACTGCAGTAATTACATTTCTTTTTCAGATGATGTAAAAGAATAGTATTATTATTAAATAATTCAAATCTATATAAAATTAAAAAGACTGCATATGAATATCTAAAACAATAACTTTATAACATTTTTTTTCCTAAGGTGATACATTTTATTAAATTACCCTTTGCATTTCTCACTAGTACCACTGGCAGAAGGTAGCACTAAGAGGGTTAAAGATCAACTAAAAACACAAAGCAGGAAAAACCACATATATGTATATATATGTAGATTAAACAACATATTATTTTATAAATGACTGGATCAAAGAAGAGTTTAAAAAATACATAGAAACAAATAAAAATTAAAACACAACATACCAAATTACTGGGATGCAGCAAAAGCAGTCATAACAGGGAAAATTATATCACTACAGGCATATCTCAAAAAACAAAAAAACAGGGGAAGCCAGGATGGTTCAATAGGTTAAGCTCTAGCTTAGTAGCCCCAGGGACAATGGATTGAATCCCAGCTCCAGCCCATGCAGACCCATATGCTGAACTGGGGTGTGCTTTTCATGTGGGAAGTCCCCAGTTCAGTTCTCACCCCCCAGCTTGGCTCCTAGCTTGAGAGGGCATGCCTCTCATGCAGGAGGCCCCCAGCCTAGTTCCAGTCCTGCATGGCCTCTGCCCACCTGTGTGGAATGAAACCATTTAAAAAAAAATGATGTACAACTATGCAGAATGCTCTAGGCCCTCCCTTTTCTCTCTGCTCTCTATCTCTGTCTCTCTGTATTCATCAAAAAGAATAAATTAAATCTTTTAAATAAAGAAACAAAAAAAATCACAAATAAAAAACCTAATATCACATCTTCAAGAACTAGAAAAAGAAGAACAAAAGAAAAGCCAGAAAAAACCTCTATCGAAGATGGCGGCATGAGAGGAGAACCCAGACATCTACCTGGGAAGGGACGTACGAACAAAAAGGAACCCACAGGGGAAACCCTGAGAAGCACCCTCAACTGAGAGAACCACACAACGCAGAACAACACACAAAGGTTAGAGGAAAAAGGGGAGAGCGGGAGAGGGAGGGAGAAGGAGCAGTTTGGGGACAGGAACGGAGCGCGGAGCGCGGCCCAGGGCTGGCAAAAACAAAGGGGGATTGGGGGACTACAGCCAAAGTGGAGCTAGACCCAGGGCGGGCTGGAAGCCGAGACCTAGGGAGCGTGGA
>PVKE010026529.1:0-22239 GCA_004027555.1 Craseonycteris thonglongyai
ATATATGGGGTTGGAGGGGGACCTGATTCTGGGAGCTGGGCACATAATGCGATGCATGGGTGATGTGATGTGGAGTTGTATATTGGGAAACTGTCTGATTGTTACCAACCAATGTCACCCCATTAAATTTAACAATAAAATATAATAATATTAAAAAAAAATAAAAAAAATATTAATGAGCAAAAAATTGGACATAGGCTTCATGTGGACTAGCAAATAGGTATGATTCTGAATCAATAAAACTCACAGTTCCTTAAAATAAATAAATAAAAAAAATATATATATATATATATATATATATATATATATATATATATATATATATATATATATATTATTCCTGCTCAATTACTTCTATCTATACTTGATTTTTCTAGTTTTAATGCTTAGGTGACCCACCTATATCATACTTCCCAGTGTTGAATGTCCATAAACTTTTCTCCTAGGTCCTAAAAATTACTTTTTTTTTAAAGTTGGCTTAGTTTGTGAGGGTTTACTTTCTACAAACAGAATTTTTTCCTAATTGAACAATCACAACATATAGAAATTTCAACTTCATAAACTTTTAGCTTTAGAAAAATAATTTGATGTTTAAGAATTCCTGAGCAATAATATCTTACATTCACATCGTGTTTTAAATTTTTTTAACTCTTAAAACCAATTGTCTCATTATTGACAAGCACCATTAAAAACTACCTTTATAAATAAAATTCTGTAATTTTAGTCTATAGGCTGTCATAGAGAATGAAAGATTAAGAAGTTCAAGCCAATTATTTAGAGAGTTGAGGAAGCTGAGATATCAAAATGTGGCCATAAATAACCTAAGTAAAATATTTAAGTGGTGAAACTAATTACAATGATTTTTACATTAACCCACATTTGAAGTAAATCATGACAAACAGATTTTTTTTTAATAACTTGATTTACTGAATAAGAGTAGATCATTTGATGGAGGACTTAATAGAAGCAAGGGCTGTGGAAAGAACTGGACCTACTTTTCAGAACCATTCAGCACCCCTAGTCCTGACATTACTTGCCTACGCTGTGACTTACTACCCCTGCTGCTACCGTGATGGCCTCCTCCTTTGATTCTACTCAAGTACAATGTTTATTAACCTCTTCATCACCACCCCACTCAGTTGGCAAATATTGTGAATTTTAGATTTTGTCCCGTGACTTATTCTTAACATTACAGAGTCTATAAAGTAAAGTACACAAAGTGAGAGTCAAGGAGAAGTTGTAGGTCAGAAAGCCTGCCAATGCTACCATCATTATCTCTCATTTTGTTGTGCTCCAATAATGTATTTTATTTTCAAAATATAAATTCTATCTGTATTCACTGATTTTAAAACTATGAGTGCCTTAAATTTGATCCTCAAATATGTTATGAACTGTCTGGAAGAGATATTTTACCTCTCTCCTGAACTGGAGAATGGTTACACAGCTACATGATGTGCTCTAGTCTGACACATAGTATAAGATCTCACACATACCTTCTTTTTATTTCTTCTTCACTGATCCTGCTGGATTTTTCAATAATTTCTTTTAGGTTAGGTCCAAAGTTTCCTGACAGGGTGTCAATGTATCTCAATTTTCAACAATAGTAAAAAGTAAACGAGAAAGAACAGAGGGCTAGAAGAGGAATATAGCCCTCAGAAAGGACAAAAGCTTGAGAGAGAGGTATAAGGTGAGGGATAAAGACAAATGTATTTTTCAGTGTTACAAAAAATTTAATTGGGCTACCAAAGGGCTTCTCAAAATAAGAAAAGTAAACACAGTATAAATATAATACTTATATTGCAGGTAAATGCATTTTGCATTCCTATAGTGTTCTCTAATTTAAACCAAAAGGAAGTATTTTAGGGGATCATATTTATAACTTACTTGACAATTTTTAAAACTCTATTTCAATTTGTTCCTCAAAGGCAATGCAATTCTAGAGTTATTTAGATTTTCCTTTATATTTCTTCTTCAATTTAGATGACTACTAATTAGGTTTTTTTCTCTTCAGTGCCCCCAGAACTTAGCTGACTAAATTGTATTTGGTAATATACACAAATACATAAGAGCTAGGGATTTCTGTTAAATATTCATAGATTTTTATATGAAAAATTCAGTCTTAATATTTGCGTAAGTATTTCAGTTTAGGGTAATTTTGTAATGGTTGATTAAGATTTTGTTGTTTTTTATTTTTATATTTATTTTTTTGTTTTTATAGGTGACTTGAAGTTTAAGCAAAAGCCAGGTAGAGGGACAAAAAGAAGAGCTTAGCCTTTATTTAATTGCCTCATGTAAATACAGTGATACCTTGAAATTCGAATCTCCCAAAACTCGAACAACTTAGAATCCAAAAAAACAAAAAAAATCAAGAAAATTTTGCCTCTGAATCAGAATGCTGCTTTGGAATCCAAATGCCAACACATTGTTCGCATGGGGAATATCGACTGTACATTCTGTGGCTCGATCCAAATGCCACTCGTCTTGAAACTCGAACATTTTGGAACTCGAACAGGGTTCTGGGATGGGTTAAGTTCGAATTCCAAGGCTTCACTTTATTTATATGTATTATACTCTGGCCAGTTTCACAGACCAAAATAAATTGGGATTTATTTCAAGACTTGTAGATCAATAGAAGGGCAGATCACAAGCATCATTTAGCCCAAAGAGACCTACAGAACTAGAGGGGACAAGATATTCATCCCAATTTTCCCTTCTAGTCTCTCTTGTTTGGGGAAGAGGCAACCAGTTTAACTCAAACTTCCTGTAATGCACCCGTATATTTTAATATTTACATTGCCTTGATATACAGTATAAAGGTCTCACTAACCATACCACAGCTTCCTCTCATTTTCCCCTTGTAGTTTCGATTCAGTACAATTGAAAAGTAGCTGATCTGAAGATCCACGCAAAGCACCTTTGTGTTCTTGAAGATCGTTACAGAATCATTCCATTAAACTCACATAAATTTAACATTGTAGAGGATAGTACAGATAGCATTTTTGTGTCAAAATAAATGCACCATTCACACTATGTATTTGGAAGGGACAAAGTAGGAATTAGTACAATATAGAAAGGATGAAGTTATATGGAATATAAATCATTTTGTTCTGTACAGCTTCCTATTTTACTCACAAAAAATTCACACTCACATATTGGAAATATTAGTCATAAATTTCCTTTGTTACTACATTCCCTTTTGATATAGCAAATTTTCACTCAAGGAAAAGGAAATTTTGGATTAAGCAACGTATTAAATGTAACCGTATATGCTACATAAATTGCCAAATTCAAGTGCTCTTTGTTCTCTATTTGATTTCTTTTTTTTTAAATATATTTTATTTTATTTATTAATTTTGACAGAGATACACAGATACAGAGAGAGATACACAGATACAGAGAGAGAAGTGAACTGGGGGAGCTCCCAGTTCAGCATATGGTTCCGCACGGGCCGGGGCCGGGATTTGATCCTCAGTCCCCAGCGCTGCAAAGTGAGCGCTTAACCCACTGAGCCATCCCGGCTTCCCTTATTTGATTTCTTGAGTCATTATTTTATTTTAAAAGTATTCACATTTCCAGGGAATGAACTCTAGCTTTTAATGCCATGAGAGGCAGCAAAATTAGTTTTAAAAGAACTTAATTCTGTAGCCAGAGAGCCTGGATTGAAACTTCAGCTCAATCACCTACCAGCTGTGTGAACTTAGGCAAGTTACTTAACATTTCTGAGTTTTAGTTCCATGTAAAATTGAAATAAAAGTAGTATTCACCTTTTTGATTATATTAATTCACGTACATAAAGTACTTAGAACAGAACCTGGCTTATTGTAAGTACTCAATAAATGCTGACTAACAATTATTATGTTTTTTAAAAATAACATTGCTGAATCCCAGTTTGAATGTAACTTCTAATAATCTTTATTATAAAATTGTAGAAAAGGAAAAAAGAATTTTACTCTAATATTCTAAATCATCTGTTAGAAACCCTGTAACAACATACAGATTAACAAGAGAAAAATAAGCAGAAGTTTATTAATGTATACCTCACACATACCTGAGAGATATTCAGGGAAAAACGAGTAACTCAAAGAGGTGGCTGAGAATGCAAGCTTAAATACATACCGTACTTCAGCCAAGGGCGAAAGAGGAAAGAGTGCTGAGTAGGCTGGTTATGGGGACTTGATCATATTATCAGTCTAAAGTCTGTGTGCTGAAGCTTCAGAAGGCCAAAAATACAAAATGTCAACTTGGAGTAAGCAAAGGTCTATTGATGGAGAAGGCACCATTTGAGAAGACAGGAGCACTAGTGGTGCCTCAATTCTACCTTTCGAAATACAGAGTTCAGGGTTCTTTTATGTCGGGAAGGGGAAATGGGAGGGGCTCTTGTAAAACTCAAGCCATCCTTCTAAATATTAGCATGTCTGTATGAAAGACTAAGCAGAACCTTTTAGCCAGAAGGCCATTGGAACAAAGCAGGCTTTTTTTTTTTTTTTTAATTTTATTTAATTTTATTGTTAAATTTGTTAAATTTAATATTGTTAAATTTATTGGGGTGACATTGATTGGTAACAATTAGATAGTTTCCGGGTGTATAAGTCCATAACATTACCTGTGCATCACATTATGTGCTCACCACCCAGAATCATCACCCCTCCCATCACCATATATCTGGTGTCCACTCCCACCTCCCCCCACCACCCAACTCTCCCTCCCCTCTTCTCCCCTTTCACTCAAAGCAGGCTTAAACAAGATGAAATCCGAGAGACCCAGCATAGCACTATTAAAACCAGAAAGAGTAAACAAAAGTAAGGTTTGTGATGCAAATTTAGAACCCACCTTCTTCCCTGGTAAGAGTTTCTGGTGATTTAGCCATCTTAGTACAGAGAGGGCAACATCCTTACAAATGAAGATTCCCTTTATACATTTTCTTTCTTACAAGAATACCATTTCTAGAGTTTCTCCTATATTTGCTGTTATTCCAAATAATTATACACAAAAGAGGAGTATTTGAGGAGTGGCATATTCTGCTATCCTACAAAATGATGAAATTTTAGAAATGGTAAATAACCAAAAGATTGTAAGAAACTATACCTTAGGATTCTGGATGTGTAACATATGGTAAAAATGTGAATATATATCTGTACCTTCAAACTGGGCATTGGATACATTGTTATTTTCCTTATCCCTTTCTACCTCTAGTTGATTGAGGGATTTTTGTTTGTTTGTTTTTTCCCCTCTTTGGCTTATTTTGCCCTATTTTCTGTCCAAGAACAGTTTTGACCTAATTCCGAAGAGTCACATGGGCTGGAAATTGATATTGACAACCTGCCCAAATGATTACTGTAAATCCAAAAGAGCAGCTAATTTTCAATTTCTCAAACTTTCAAATATTAGGTGGCTGAGCCTGAACACACACACACACACACACACACACACAGAATTAAAGAGGAAAAAACCCTGACTAGTTCGCCGCCACATACAGGACACCTGGGGCCTAAAAATGTAAATTAATTTGATGAAACCTTCCCTTTTGTTAAACTCATTGGGTATGTGAAAAAAGAGCAAACTATACAAGAGTAAATGTAACCTCAATGATAACCACAGGGACTGGGGGTGAATGTTTTTCTTATTTGTACAAAAGGCACAAAACAGTGAGACTCACAGGTACTCAATCATGGCACAAGGTACTGTTCCTATAGTGCAAACTTACTGGAAATACTAGAAAGAAGTCTTCAAATTTTCAAGGTACAAATAATCTCAGAAAACACCCAAGAAAAATATCTTTATGTTACACAGGATAAAATTGGGTCCTTTTAAAATAATGCTATTGCTAATTTGGGCGAATCTAGGTCTTTACCAACCAGGCAGCTCACTTTTCAGAGTCCCTTCCTGTTAGGTAAGCAAATTATATGCACTTTCTTTCCTGAGTTTTGCAAGTGGGCACTCCTTAACTCTTTGTCAGCTCTATTAAGCTGGGCTAACTTCCTAGGGCTAAACATACAGCCATTTTTCATTTCTTGGCAATCTGTTCTATTAAATTTGCATATTCAAATATGCAGCATTTATGTCTGATCTCTAAAAGAAAATTCACTAAATTCCTAGTAGGATTTTTCTCTCTCTTTCTCTTTGGCTAGGGACAAAGATTTGAATAACAACTGAGAAAAAAAAGCAGAAGTTAGGCAGTGTTTTCATAAATGAAATTAGCAAGTTTCTACAATTTAAAGGTTCTATTTGTAATTCAAAAAACCTTTTCCTTTCTCATTGTTTAGCCTCAGGCATGAATAAAAGTGTTGGGGAGGAGGGAATGTTTGCTTTTTTCTCTCTTAATGGATAAGAGATAACTAAATGCTGAATTTACAAAATTCTTTGCTGGTTCTGGATTTTATGCATAAGCACAAGATGAATATCATGGTTTGGATCTTAACCGAGTAATATGTGCAAAGCCACTTTGCTGTATATATGAAAAATCTACATTGTTTAACTTGACAATCTTCTCAAATGATATTCACAAGTATTTAGCATTAAAAAGCTCAGTTTAGAATTTGAATTGCTAATGTTGAGTTTTCAATTCAAGGTTCTACTATCCAAAACAGGCTTGAAAAGGAAAAACAAAAAAGAACAAGCATAATTGAAAGGAAACAGTAACATTGGCTCCCAGTTGGTTAAGTTGCTTGCAAGCAACCTAAGTGGTCCTCACTCTGTGTGACTTCCAATTGCCTTACATTATGCCATGCTCTGAGGTGGAACATCCTACAGAAAATATTGACATTATTGTTATCCAAGCTGAAAAAGAACACACACACACACACACACACACATTAAACTAAGCAAAAACCCAACATGAATTTTAAGTAGGAACAAACTAGTCAGCTTCTCACATGTATTCACTATTATCAACTTTGGTTCTCTCATCTTCCTCTTTCTTTCTCCTGCACCCCATGTTAGGAATAAAACTTTGTGTAGAGTTGTATGCAAAAAATACAAAGTTCAAAACAATCTCTGTGTTTTACTCTTTTCTCCTTCTATATTGATTTTCTTTCTGTGTATATACTTAGCATTTACCTTAAAAAGAGGGTCTTGTTTTAAGTTTATTGTTCGTCTCGTTGAGGGTTATTGTAACACTTAAAGTAATTTAGTTATCAATACCAACTTTTTTACTGAAAATCACCCAAGAAACTAGCTAATTGCAGTAAAACCTAAAAATGTTTGCCTGTGATTATTCAATCTCAGGAATGAATTGTTCATAAATTCAAAACCAACTGAAAAAGTGGAGAGCGAACATGTGAGTGTACAACATAGAAAATACTTCATAGACTTGCTATTCTTTTATCTGTGTTAAAGGGCAATTTTCAAGAAAAAAAGTATGACTTTCCTTGTAATATAAAATAAATGTGTATCAAAGATTTTATTTAACTAATTAATGAAGGTATCAATAAGGTGTTAAAACTAGTTCAAAAAACATCTGAAGAACAACCATATATAGGCAATCAAGACATACTCAAAGAATATCTTCTCTAAGTTCAACGATGAAGATTCTCTCTTTAACCTAATTTTAATCAGACTTCTCTAAGTCCTCTTCTCAATAAGGCTTAAACCTTGACTTTCTGTGTCCTTGCTGATCATGAATCACACAATTTCAGTAAGAATTCTGTTGACTCAGTTTAGAGAAGATTCCCTACCCTTGCTATCCAATCATCTTCAATAGCCGGTCAGGTTTGTCATCCTCAACCCTGGCATCCAATCACCCTAGATGGCCTTCAATAAGAATCTTATCAAGTGGTTATAGTAAAAATCTCCCTTCACCATTGATGTTTCCTCTTAGTCTTTTATAACCACTGATACCTGCCACTCACTCTGCCCTTGGCTATAAATATGCACTTGGCCATCTGATATTAGGAATTGGGCCCAGTTCTATACTGAGTTCTCTGTTCCCATATTGCAAGAATTTATGAAAAAAATTTGTTTTTGCTGCTTCAAAATTTTGCGAAATTATAGGATTATTTAGAGACAATGAAAACAGTAGACTTCCTATAGATTTAGACTGTGCTCAACAGTCTATTAAAAGGATATCCAATAATCATGATGCCTATTTTAAGAACTATCCCAATCATAACCTCAGTAAGTGAAAACCTGTTCTCAGTTACACTGTATATCATTGTCATGATTGTCTCCATATTTTCATGACTGCATATTTCTATCCCTTACATTACTCTGCAGTTTATAGCTTAAAAAATCTTTTTAAGACATAAGACTACTTTTATGTCTTAATGGGAGAAGAATCTGTTTAGGTTTTTTGCCCACAAGTGGCCAACACTATATAAAAAAAATGTTTAACATCACAAACAATTCAGGAGATGCAAATCAAAACCACAATGAGATACCACCTCACACCTGTTAGAATTGCTATAGTCAACAAGTGCTGGAGAGACTGTGGAGAAAAAGGAACGCTCATACACTGCTGGTGCGAATATAAATTGGTATCACCACTATGGAAGGCAGTGTGGAGGTTCTTGAAAAAATTAGGAATGGAATTGCCATATAACTCAGCAATCCCTCTCCTGGGGATCTGCCCAAAACACCTGAAAACCTTAATTCACAAAGTTATCTGTACCCCAATATTAATCACAGCACAGTTCAGAGTGTCCAAGTTATTGAAACAACCAAAGTGTCCTTTGATAGATGATTGGATAAAGAAGTTGTGGTGGGGGCGGGATGGCTCAGTGGGTTAAGTGCTCACTTTGCAGCGCCGGGGACCAGGGATAGAATCCCGGCCCCGGCCCGTGCGGAACCATGTGCTGAGCTGGGAGCTCCCCCAGTTCAGTTCTCTCTCTGTATCTCTCTCTCTCTCTCTCTCTCTCTCTCTCTCCCCCCTTCTCTCTGTCATAAATAAATAAATAAATAAATATTTTTTTAAAAAAAAGAAAAAAGAAGTTGTGGTACATTTACACAGTGGAATACTACTCAGCAATAAGAAAAGATAAAATACAGTCATTTGTGACAACATGGATTGACCTTGAAACCATTTTATTTAGTGAAATAAGTCAGACTGAAAGAATCAAGAAACATATGAACTCACTTATAGATTCAATATAAAATTGAAAGTAACAAAGAAACAAAAACTCATGGACACAGTCAATAGTTTAGTGGTTACCTGAGGGTAAAGGGGAAGGTGGGTAGGAGAGTTGGGGGTGGGGGGTAGTAGAGAGGGGGCATTAAATATATGCTGATGGAAAGAGAGCTGACTCTGGGTGGTGAGCACAAAATACAATGTATAGACACTGTGATGTAGAATTGTACACCTGGAAACAATGCAATTGTTATCAACCAATGTTACCCCAATAAATTTAATAATAAAAAAGAAAAAGACTACTTTTAGAATTACAACTGATTGTTATTATTTAAAAAGTATCTAGACCACCAAACCAGGAAGCTCTATTTACAATGCAGATTTCTAGAGTATACAAACCAGAACTATTGCTCCAAGTGGCATCAGGACAACAGCATTCCCCTTTACAGTAATTAGGAAACAAAGCACGGATATCTTATATTTAAGTTTCTGCCAGTTTCAAAGAGCAAAGCCAAACGATGAGAGACTTGGCGGGTATCTGGCCTAAATCAGAAGGATGACAAGCAAGGAGCCAAAAATGCACTGTGATAATGCTGATGGGCTCCCTGATGCTAGGAGGGGCATGGTGATGGGTGCCAGGGCACATGAGACATTGCTTATGCCCTGCATGTGAAAAAACAAACGAGAGCTTCAAGCCTCGAAACACCTGTGTTATTTCAGCTTGAAGTCGAAGATAGTGCTGGATAAAAATTCAATTGTGCTTTAGGTCTGAGAGAAAGGTGGACCCAGTGAGCCAAGATTTCAGGATCCCAAATGCAATAAACTGGTGTGCTTTCCTTCGCTGTTGAAAAGAGTGCTGAAGTATGGAACAAACATTTTCAAAATGCATCTGTCCATCCTAAAAATGATTGAAAATATAACCATTTCTACAAGTCAGGAGGCAGATAATTTGGGGAGAAACATGAATTTGCATAAAGGAGGCAGAGAACAAATGCAGCATGATTTCCTGGGAAGCAGCCTGGTCTCAGTAAAACCAAACAGCCATGTTGTATTTTGCCTTGGCACAAAGATCAACAGTTGGACATGGGATATTTTCAATGTATGCAGAACAATGCCATGTTAATGTGTATTTCAGAGACAAGTGCCATAGAAACTTCAGCCCAGGGGAAAACGACTAAGGGTTTTGAGGAGTGTTCATGATCGAGACCATGAGGGATCAAGAAAATGGCGTAGAAAGGTAAAGAACTCCCTAAGCACAAGAAAACTTGAGAGAGAGCACACAGAGAGGAGCAAATACAATATTTGTGGACACGACTGACTGGAAGTCAGAGAAAACTACTAGAAGCTTTAGAAATTCTGACTGGTATACTTAGATAATTGTCAGGCATGTCTGAAATTGCACCTCATTATAAGAATAAGCAAGAATTTTATTTTGAAACCATCTTTTACCCCCTAGCTTGTTGTTTGGAATTGGCTTTCTTAATAGATTCTCTCACCCTCAGTTCCTATTTCTTCAGTTGACAAAGCATAGTGAGAAATCTGACGTACGAAAGCTTAGTCCCCTGGTTTCAGTCTGGACTGGCACTTGGGTGCTGATAGCTCTGAACTTTTTTCATCTAGAATATTAAAGTGAGTATAAAAACAATACATCAAAAAGGTGTGTGTACTACTCAATGCAACTCTGCCTTTAAAAACTCAAAGGAAATTTTGTTTTTTTCCATATTTAAGTTTCCTCATCTACAATTTGGAAATAATAGTATTGTCCAGTTTACTTCCAAAATTGGTTATGATAATAAAATGAGATGATGCAAATCAGAGTTCTTTGAAAAAAATGAATTTATTTATTCACTAAATTCATTAAATTGTTGAATTGCATTGTGACTCCAGCTCTTCAGATGTTCTGTTTCTTTTTTAAAATATTGGCTAATCCCATAACCCATCATGTCAAATATCAGTTTAGTGAACACTCTTTGAAGCTTTTCTGAGTAGCTCAGAACACAGTGCTGTTCTTCTTACTTTCATAAGACCGCGCTACCGATTATCAGCTATTTTCTGTTAAGTGTTTTTTTTATAATGCCATGACTCCTCTGTTTCTTAGAAAAGTTGCTCTTTCTCTCATTATACTCATGTAGGTGTGACACTTACTGGCCCCTTGCCCTACTAAACAAATGGTTTGGATAATAGCCAAAAGAATGTCCTAAACTTGAGAGAGTGTTCTCTCTGAGGTCAGGAAGAAGAACTTTATTAGGAGATACTCTTTCTGCTGATAACAAGCAATCATGTTTCCAGCTCCTCCTATGCTCAGCTTGGTAAGTTCATCCTGAATTGAGATGGAGTCTATAGGGATTCAAATTATTTTAAAATATCCATCTCTTTTGTACTATTTTTTGGCTGAGCTTTTTACTGATACCTTGATGTTGGTGAAATTTCACCTCAGTTTGCGAGGGTTTGGAATTTTTGTGCTTTTTGTCTGGTAACAGATTGTATGTCCACACTTGCTTGCTAAGAATGGAAAGAGTGACTTAGTTGTTACTTAGTATGCTCAGTCCAGATAATGAATAAGGGGGAATGGTCATTTTGACTTACAGTGTGACATTCAAAACAAAAAATAAAACTAGATTTGCCTAAACATTTTCTTCCAGAAGCCAAGTTAGAGAAAAAAGCGCGTGTGTTGCTCAGCGATCAGATACCTGACCTTTGATCTTTTTTTCAAACTGCTGTCTAAAGAATTCATGATAAATTACTTAGGGATTCGGCAGCAGTGCTGAAGTTGGAGTGTCCAGCAAGTTCAACCTATTGACTAGCTGACCCTGAACATCACCCTGACTACAATTGTATCCCATTGGCATTGGATTAATTTCTTTTAAATAAAGAAATTCCTTCTTTAGAAAAACAAACAAACAAAACCCCAAAGGTCAGTGTATACTCTTTAGAAGTTAATCACACAGACCTAGACTAGGAATTGAGCTGGTAGAGGAGCCTGTTGTCCTGTAGGATTGTGTCTGTGTCCAAGTATCTGCACCTACATAGTCTACCCAAGGAAGAATGACCACAAGTCCCAGTACACCTGGGCAGTTCTGTTTACACCAGCTCTCCTGGACTAATTATTAACCATGTCTCTTTTCACCATTAAAGAAGTTCTTGTTTAGGAAATACATGAGGTGGTTCTACCCATTTGATGTGCCCATCTGAAGAGCAGAGATGGATAAAGAAACTTGGTGGGTTTCTTAAGTGTACTATAATCAGCCCATACAAAAGAATGAACTTGACTCATTTCCTTTGGGGGTCTGAAATTTGGTATCAATGACTAAAAGGAACTCTTCTTGTTTAGAACATGTAAGAAACCTTAGAGAAAGAGATATAAGATATTTTCAAATGGTTCTGTAAATGTGGTGTGAGAAAGAGGATTTGCCCATGTTGCAAGATGTTAACAATTAGTAGGTATGGGAAATGGGTACATAAGTATTCATTGTATCAGTCTTTTAATTTTCCTATAGAATTGGGAGTCTTCAAAAAAAAAAAAGGCAGTGAAGGTAGGGGTAGTAGCTTTGGGACTAGAATGGTGCAGTAGGTACGAGGGCTTCCTTAAGTTGTTGAAAAATGTGGCGCTACTTCCCACCATACACAGGGGTATGTATCTGATAACATGTATACGTATAGATAGGAAGGAACACACCTCCCGTCTCTTATTGATCCCTCACAGTTCTGATTGCAGAGCTGGTTATATGTATTCTGAAATGACGATAACATTGATTTCTGAGAACAATATTTCTGGCAAATTCAGTATGTGTGTGATTAGGTTTGTAAGCATAGCAATATTTATTTATTGTTTTTATTTCCCAAAATTCTGACTCTCAACTTTTTAAATTTCTACCATCAATATTTTTTGTGACAAATAGTACAACATAAAACTACCACAATTTAACTATGGAAGTGGAGGTTTCTTAATACTATATCAGAAGTTGTTACCCTTCTAATGGAAAAGGTAAACGAATTAGTTTTATTTAACCTAACAAACTTAAATTAATATTGAAAAGAGTTGCATATGAGGAACTGAGGGAATAGGTTTGAATATAAATTGAAACTTACTAACACTATGAAAGAACTAATGTTGGCAGTCTTCCAAAATATTTGTTTGTAGCAGGTTTGATATTAATGGACATATAAATTTATGTGTGCTTTACGGTTAGCATTTTATGAAGTGTTCCTCGAAGTAATTATCAGTTCAGTACCATGCCCTAGTTGATAATATTTAATAACAATAATGATTTGTGCTTGTACCAAAGTTCACAATAAGCTATCAAGCAAGTCATTATCCTACAATATCCTGGCTACATGGAAATATATCCATGACCTGAATTTGCAAATGGAGAAACTGAGACCCAAAGGTGTGATGAAGAACAACCTCGAAAGTCAAAAGTTTTGGAGAACCTCACTAAATTTAAGGCTTTCCAGTTAATTGGACCTGTTCTAATTATAGGTAGAGTAGATCAAAGAAAGGCCAGAAAGGCCTCAATAATTTGTGTTACATCAAACATTGAATACAGATATTCTCGTTCTCCCTCCCTCTTTCTTTTCTCTCCTCCCTCCCTCTCTTGTTCCCTCCTTCCCTCTCTGTTCCTTTTAGATATGCAATATTTTTCGTTTGGTCCTTATGATTTTTCTGCCTTTGAAACATAGAATTGTCTGTGATGGGCATGTGAATTAAATATTCACTTCTTTCTTCTCTTCTCAGTATATGTGTATATATGTTTTACAGTTAATGGTGGTAGAATTGACATGTATTAAACTGCATATAAAGTGTAAAATTAGGTACATGCTGATATATGCAGACACCTGTGAAACCATTAACAAAATCAAGCTAACAAACATATCCTCCATTCCCAAAATAATTTTTTGTTACCCTTTGTAACCCCGTTCTCCTGCCCCTCCCTAGCCTCTCACCCAAGGCAACTGATATACTTTTTATCATTGTAGCTTAGTTTCCATTTCCTAGAATTTTATTTAAATAAAATGCACTTTCTTTTTAAACAGTGTGTACTTTTCCTGTTGTTTTTATTATTGTGTTTCTTTCACTTAGCATCGCTATTTTGAGATTCACCAATATTTTTAGAGGTATCAATATGTCATTTCTTTTATTTCTAGATAGTATTTCAGATAACCAAAATTTGTTTTTTCAATTCACCTGTAGATGAAAATTTGGGTTGGTTTTGTTTTGGGCTATTACAGATAAAGCTATTAGAAATATTTACATATTTATTATATAAAAGGTGTTACTATAAACCTAAAGTCTTTCTATAAACATATGAGTATGTTTTCATTTTGTTGCAGTAAATAACTTAGGAGTGAAATAGCTGAATTGAATACCGTAGTAGATGTACATTTAGATTTAAAAGAAATTGCAAAGCTATTGTTCAATGTTTTATTATGTTTCCCAACAAATTATGAGAATTCCAGATAACTCAAATATTTGCAATACTTGATATAGTCAATCTTTTTAATTTTAGACCATTTAATATGTGAAGAAGTATTTAATTGTGATTTCAATATACATTTTTCTAATGAATAAAAATGTTGATTGTATTTTATGTGCTTATTTGGGTATCTTATTTGATGAGTGTTAAAATGTATTGCTGAATATTTTTATGGGTTATATGTTGTTTTTTTTAAAGATTTATTTTATTGATTTTTGACAGAAAGAAACAGAGACAGAGACAGAGAGAAGGGGGAGGGCCCAGAGCAGTCTTCATAGTTGACATTAGTTTTCCATATAGTTTCACTCCCCAGGAGGGCACAGGGCTGCGCAGGGCAGGAACTGGGCCAGGAGCCTCCCACATAGGTCCCGACAAGAACTGAACTGGGGGAACTCAGTCCTCGATCCTCAGTCCTCGGGGCTTCAAAGTGAGTGCTTTACCCACTAAGCCATCCCTGCTTTCCCGGGTTATATGTTTTTGTATAAAGAGTTTTGAAAATTCTTTATATATTTTGGACAAAAGTCCTTTATCAGATATTTAATTTACAAATATTTTTTATAGTCTTGTCTTTTGATTCTCTTAACATTGCCTTTCAAAGAACAGCATATCTTAATATTACAAAAGTCCATTTTATTATTTTTATTATTGTTATTTTTTTTATGAGTCATACATTTGGTGCTGTATCTAAGAACTCTGACAAAACCAAGGTCACAAAGATTTTTCTTTTATGTGCTCTTCTCAAATTTTATAGCTTTTAGCTTTTATACTTTGATTTATTATGAGGTTTTATTTTATTTTTTAATGGAACATGGTATGAATAAAAGTTTACATTTTTACATATGGATAGCCAATTGATCCAACACCATTTTTAAATACTTTTGTTCCTCCATTGTACTGCAGCTGTATCTTTTATGAAAATCAATTGTGTGTGTGTATATGTATACATATTAACACTTTATTCTTTTTTGTTGATCTAAGCATATATTTTTCTGTCTTGCCAATACCTCACTATATCAAATACTGTAGTTTTTTATTAACCCCTCAAGCATGGATTTAACCTTTGGGGATTTAAATCTTGAAGACAGATAATTTAAGTCCTCCAATTTTAGTTCTTGTATTTCAAAGTTGTTTTCATTTTTTCTAAATCTTTGTATTTATATATGAATTTTAGAATCATCTTGTCAATTTCTAAAACAAAATAAAGCCTGCTAGAATTTTGGTTGTGATTGCATTTCATGTATAGATTAATTTAGGAAGATTCTTAACAATATAGAATCTTTTAATCTATGAAAATGGTATAGTGCTCCATTTATTTAGTTCTTCTTTTATTTATTTCAGTAATATATTGTAGTTATTAGTTTATAGACCTTCACATCTGTCTGACTTTTTCCTTAGGTTTATATATTTTTATGCTATTTTAAATAGCATTTTAAAAATCAGTTTTTAGTTGTTTATTGCTATCATATAAGAAATAGAGTTGTTTTGGGGTACTGTTTTTTTATCCTACAACATTGACAAAACATTTATTAGTGATAATAGCATTTTTTTCTTGTTTTGATTTTTTAGATTCTATAGGAATTCTACATATATGATCATGTCAACAGAAAATATATAAAGGTAACTTTAATTCTTCCCTTTTGAATGGATACCTTAAAAGTATATTTATTTTTGTCTGTTTTTATTACTCTTACTAGAAACTCCAGAACAGAAGTAGTGAGAACAGGTTTCCTACTCTTGTTACTGATCTCAGTGGGAAAGAATTTCCTTACACACTAGTAAATAGAAAGTCAAGTATAGATTTTTCAAAGGTCCATTTTATCAGGTTGAAAAATTTCTGTCTTTTTCTAGTTTGTTGAAAGTTTTTTTTAATCATAAATGGGTGTTTGATTTTGTCAGCTTGTGTGTGTATATATGTTTATTAAGATTTTCATATGGAGTTTGCCCTTTGTTCTACTAATGTACTATATTACATTAATTGATTTTTGGATATTAAACTACTGTGCATTCCAAGATAAGTCTGACTTGGTCATGGTGTATAATTCTTTTCATATATTGCAGGATTTGGTTTGATAATATTTTGTTGAGAGTATTTCATCTTTAAATTGCTGTGCCACTGTTTTCTTTTGATATCTTTGGGTTACATTTCAGGGATGGGCTGAAAAGTGTTTCCTTCTCTCAGTTTCTAAAAGTTTATTGTGAAGCTACATGAGCTTGAGGTTTATATGGTGGAAATATTTTACTTAACATTTCAATTTTTTTTTGTTGTTATGGTTCTAAGAGTTTCTAATTATTTGTGAGACATTTTTAGTAATTTTGCAATTTGCTTTCTATTTTTCTCACTTTAAAAATGTTCTTGCTCTTTTGATATATTCCTTTGTGTCAAATAAATGTTTAGTGTATTGTTTTAATTCTTCTGTTGTTAGTTTTAAATTTCTTTATTTTAATTTTGGGTTATTTTCTTACTGGGTGCTTTAGGAAATGCAGTACAAATGTACATTTAGTCTGCATTATCTAGACTCTTGCCACAAAATTATTTATAATTTTTAAAAATATATATTTTTAGTCCCAACAGTTTGATAGTAATGTTTTCTCTTTCATTTCAGATTTGAATAATTTTATGTTCTCTCTTTCTCTCTTTTTAGTTTTCTATTTTTTTGTTGTTGTTGTTTGTTTAATCTAGCTTAATGTTTATAAACTTTAAATTTTTTTTAAAGAATAAAGTTTTGGTTTTAATTTCCTTATTTTCTTCCCAATATTTATAATTTCCTTACTATGTTCTTCTTCTTGCTTTGGTTTTTATTTGTTCTCCATTTTCTAGTTTCTCAAGGTGGATATTTAAGCTATTGATCTGAGACTTTTCTTCTTTTCTAATAAAGAGAAAATTTTTCTCTAAACAATGTGATAGCTGCATTTGGTAAGTTTAGATATGGGGGTGGTGGGGGTGATGGTGATGGTGATGGTGATGGTGATGGTGTGTGTGTGTGTGTGTGTTTTCCAGCTTAATTGCTTTGCCACTTTCTCTTTTGGCTCAATGTTTCTTTAGAAAGGTATGATTAATTTATATATATTCATAAATTTCCTAAAGTTATTCCTTTAATTGATTTCTAATTTTATTCCATTGTAATTAGATTATATACTCTATATGATTTCAGTCCTCTTAAATATACTGAGTTGTTTTAGGGCATACAATATAATGTGTCCTGGAGACTGTTTCATGTTTACTTGGGAAAAATGTGTTTTTCTGCTGTTATCAGGCAGACATTCTACAGACATTTAAGTCTGGTTTATAGTGTTATTCTATTCAAATCCTCTTTCTGCTTGCTAATCTTCTGTGTAGTTTTCCTTATTGAGAGTGCATTATTTAAATTTCAAACTATTATTTTAAACTTGTCTAATTCCATTTTTCATTTGCAAATTTTTGCTTCATGTATTTTAGAGCACTATAGTTATGTAAATGTTTACAACTGTTATATTTTCCTGATGAATTGATACTTTTTATCATTAGAAAATATGTATTTCCCTCTTTAGTAATATTTTTTGGGTTAAAGTCTGTTTTGTAATATATTAATATAGGCACATCAATTCCCACAGATTTAGTAATTTCATGCATATTCCCCTTACCCTATGTGGAAGGGTAAAGAGAGCTGGAGTTGGATATTTCCTTGCATTCATGCCAAAAGCTGGAGGGATGGAGTTGTGTATTTATCTTCTCTTAGGTAGGATAAACTCTGATAAAACCCCAATAACTTATGCTCTGGCAAAATTGTTTCTCCTGACAGAAGGTCTTGTTAGGAAAAGTAGATTGCTCTGGTGCGTTTCAAAATACTGCCTTTTTCTCTCCCCCCGGCCATAAGCCCAAAGGGATTTTTTCTCAGTATTTTATGTCAGAATGTGGTAGGGCTGTGGAGACAAAACTCACAAAAGTGTAGGGGGCCTCCATAACTGGGTTGCCATGGTGTCTCTACCTGCCACTCAGGTTGACCGCACTGAGCCTCCAGCTATTTGTCACTTATAGTTCAGGTTTTCCTACATTGGCATCAGTTTCTGAGGTTTCTACTCTTGAATTCTGCTCTGGTAAATTGTGATATTCTGTATCTTCCTGTTTCTCCAATTTGAGGGAAAGTTTTACCCAGTAACCTCACTTCTCTGACAGAGCTAAGTAAAATTATTGGTTTTTCAGTTGGCTCACATTTTACTTGGTAGGACATAAAAGTCACTTCTAAGCTCCTTATGTGCCAGATAGGAAACTGGAAATCGTGTGGCTATTGTTTTATGTTGTTATTATTTTATTTCTGGAGTCTCTTTGTTGGTATTTTATTATTTGTTATCCCTAGGAACCATGTGGATTACTCTCTTCTTTACCAACATTTATTATCTCTCCCAATAAAAATTGTTCTTCCCTGGGACAAAAGAAAATACTGGGTTATTTGAGTGCATACTGGACTTAATATGCAATACTGTGAGATTGGAGTTAATGAATCTATAATGAGATAATGCATTTTTTTTAAGTTCTGAAGTCTATAAATTTCATATTTTGAATTAAAGAATTAATTTATTAATTCAACAATAAATTATTGAGAACTTGATATATGTTATATTCTGTGATCCATGCTTTGGTTATCTAACTATCCCCACCCTAATATAGTATCTGCCACTAAATATATACAAAATTAAGTCTGATTCGCTGATTGAAAAGTGATTAAAAAATACTGTGATTGTATATGAGAATGTAAAATGATATTTCTTTTTATAATAGCATACATTATAGGCATGCCTGGGAATATAAATATTTTACATTTTTATTATTTATGTTGGTACTTATTAAGAATTTATGTGATCACTGATGTGTTAAGATAAACATGGCATTATATAGTATTTTATTTTAAATGCGGTTTAGTCAAAATGAATTCTGGAAAGCCTTAATAGAAGAATATTTTTAAATCAGTTTGATTAGATGCTTTTCTAACATATACTGACTATGAATGTCTCCCTATCCTAAATCACCATTTGAAAGTTTTATCTGCAGTTTGATATTCACACTCTAAATGCCTGCTGGGCATAGCCACTTTTCCAAATTCATCCAGTTTAAAAGCAAGCAGGTTGCCTTCATCCTCCAACCCTGCTCTGCTTCTATTTTGCTATTTTAAAATGTCTCTGACATAACTTAATCATTCTGCACTGAATTCTCAGATTAATTATGGACTTCTACTCACTTTCCATGTCTCTACTCAGACATTCTGAGATTATTTCTCTTTATTGCTTGGGTCGGAGGTTTAAGCAATAGAAACTATAGACGGGGGGAGTGTAAGCATCTGGGGAGGAATAGCGAGTACCGTATCCAGATGCTGTCATAGTCCCAGCTAGATGCTCTTTAAAAAAAAATTATTTTAGGGACTACAACAGTACTATCTAATCAAAATATAAGGTGTCACAAAGTATAAGCTGCATCTGTAATTAAAAACTTTTTACTGGCTACTTTAAAAATATTTTAAATTAATTTAAATACATATTTTATTTAACCCAATATATTCAAGAGGTCATTTTTTCATGTAATCAGTGTATAGTTATTAATAAGATATTTTGAATTATTTTCTTTATACTAAGTCTTTGAAATATGGCAAGTTTTATATTTACAGGGTATCTCAGTTTCCACTAGTCACATTTCAAGTGCCTGATAGCCACCTCTGCTTAATGGTTACCATAAAAAATAGGTGCAGACCTACAGACGGTCTCACTAACCTGAAATGCAGTTTTCTAAAAGACAGGGCTTGTGAGAGTAAGGACTGCAAACAGATCATCAGAAAATGTGAAAGGAATGTCATTCTGGAGTTAGTTAGATTCAGTGCCAGAAGATGTGAATTCAGCCAATTCCCACCAAGCAAATAAGGCCTCAGAGACAGGTATTAAGACAAAGTGTGAAACTACATTTTCTCCTTTTAGAGACACCTCACAATTCTTTTAGAATATTGCATCATACTTCTTAATCTGGAGTCTATAATTTTTTGACTTCATGTATGTGTGTGTGTGTGTGTGTGTGTGTGTGTGAGAGAGAGAGAGAGAGAGAGAGAGAGAGAGAGAGAGAGAGAGACTACATATATATAGGTAAATATATGTTCGCAGTAGTTTTAAAGAAAAAAAATAGGATTGTTGATTACCTATAGCTTTCTGATTTGCTTTAGTCACTTGGCTGTACATCTTGAATATCTTTCCATACTGCTACGTAAATATCCACTTTAACACTTTGTTTTTAAGGATTTATTTTATCATTTTTGTCATGTTTTATTTTGTTTTGTTTTATTTTTTAAGAGAAAGTGTGAGAGAGAAAGAGAGAGAGAGGAAGGGAAGAGGTCAGGGCCCAGAGCAGTCTCCATAGTTGTGTATCATTAGTTGTGACATAGTTTCATTTCACACAGTTGGATGTGGGGCCTCATGGGGTGGAAACAGAACTGGAGGCCTCCTGTGTGGGAGGAGAGAACCTTCGCCACCATCCTGGTGGTTACCAGTTGCACTGCTGTTCAGCATGTGGGTTTCCATGGGCTGGGGCGAGGGGTCAATCTCTAGAACTTAAGGTTACAGGCACGTGTTCAACCTTCTGAGCTATCTGAGCATTTCCTCTACCTTAACCCTTTAATGATAACATTAAATAATATATGCTTTCTGCCATATTTCAACTAATATCCTGTCGATATTATTTGTTATTTTGAGGTTCCCTAACTAAATGAAGTATGGCCATATACATTTCTGTGCACACTGTGAATATATTGTGTGAAATGTATTCTTAAAATTGAAGCTCCTTATTAAAAGACTGTGAGCATTTAAATTTTCAGTACACACTGATAAATTGCCTTCTCAAATAAACAAGATTATATCCAACTCACTTGGCAGCATGTTTTCATTTCCCTATATCACACTTATACCATGAGTTAACTTTCAAATAGTTTTGCCAATCTAGTAGGCAAAAATAGTACTATCATAATTTTGTTTTAATTTTTAAATTTTTGGTACTGTTTCTTAGGATAAATGAGTCTATATTTATGCTATAAATTTATGTTCTTTTACTAAAATGTGTTCAGTTTTATATTTAATTGCTCTCTACTTCAAAAATATTTTATGAATAGTAATACTTGACATATTATAAATTTTGCAAACATTTTATCCTAGATTTTCAGTTGTCTTTTATTTTGCTATGATGTGTTTTACTGTAAGATGTTGAAAATCTTACATGTTAAAATACAGCTATCTTTTTTCCTTAATGGCCTCAGGATTTTGAAAATTGATTGGGAAGGCCCTTTCCACCCTGAGATTTAAAATAAATGTTTTCTAATATTTTGTCTAGCACTTTCATAGATTTCCATAGTTAGCTCTTTATTGAGAATTTGTTTTTAAATATGATGTAGGGGCTTTATTTTTTTTCTAATGTATATCCAATTTTCCTAAACCATTTAAGTTGTTTTGTATTGTTATTTTAATGATATATTATATAATCTTAGTTATGCAATATTTTGATTTCTCAGTGAGTTTTATGTATTTTTTAGATGTTACATTTTTCTATGTTCTCCACAGCTCACACTTAAATTGTACTTGGCTCATAGAAAATAATAAATACTTTCTTACTGACAGAATAACCAAGTTGATAAAATTCTGAATATTAATAATAATAATGTTTCACATTTACATAGTTCTTTGTCATACACAAAGCATTTA